>JALPQI010007532.1:0-61862 GCA_025490895.1 Thaumatotibia leucotreta | reverse complement strand
TATTTGTACCTAACATACTCATTTAAAATCATTGAAGTGGACACATTACTGCAATTGCCAATCCACTTGCCCAGGGTGGCGATTATAGGTATTTACCTCCTAATGCGTCTGTACGCATAGTTAATAGGAGGGGTCTACGTCCAGCAGTGTTATTCACTAAGGAAACCGCCTTGCTGTCAGCGCTGTGTCAGCGCTGCGGCAGCGTCGAGCCTAAAACGGTATTCACTAATGTACTTTAAACGACACTAGTGCTCGGCGACGAATGCGGCGTGAGCTGGAACTACATTGCGTCGAGAGTTTGACGTTTAATGTACGAACTTCGTATTCTCTAACGAAAAACAGCGACGAACTCGCCCACAACCTCGCTCACAGCCTCGATTCCTAATGTCAAATAAAACAGCTAGGATTTCAGACAAGGCTGTCTCGACGTCGAGCTCGTTGACGAACGCAGCGTCGAATGTGTGAATAAGAGAATAGCATAGCAGCAGTGGACTAGGCTGACGATGTGATGATGTACCCGTCAAACAGTTCAAAACACGACTTCTATCTATGTGTGGTTAGTCTATAACGCTATCTGACTTGATGTGTGGATGCGGGCCAAAGACAGGCAGTTTCTGCCAATCAAGCCAGTTATCTTTTGCATAAATGCAACTGCGGTCTACTATAAATGCAGTAGATTGCATCTTAAGAGGTATCAGCCTCCGTAACGTAAATAGTTGGTAGTAACTCTGCCCACTAATAACTAGTAATGATACGGAACGTTCTCAAAATTTCCTTATAAGTATTTCCGGTAATTGAAAACAGAAAAATCCAAAAATAACTGTCAAAAACTTCGAGCTAAACCTACATTGAATCGAATTCAAGAAATCTTTGATCAATCGAACCGATTCAGTATCAGAATCTTTGGTGGCGACTAATGTATGTAGTTACTCTACGTAAAACATTGCAACTTTTAAGGTACACCCGGGTATGACCGGACTATTTTTCGGTGAGTTGGAAAGATGTCACAAAATAAATCATTGTTACATTTTCTACACCTACTGACATAATGTAAATGTAATTATTTCCGCTACCTAAAGGTTGTCTGGAAGAGATCGCTTCTTAGCGATAAGACCGCCTGTTGTCTACCTCTAGTTAAGTCGCTACTTTTTTTGTAATTGTTTTCATTTATTGAGGTGTGCAATAAAGAGTATTTGTATTGTATTGTATTGTATTGTAAATCATAAATTTATTCTCACTAATTTTTACATGCAGATGTGTAATGTACGTGATAAAAAATAAATCAAGCTATCAATATAAATTTACTTGATGCCGCTCAGCCGAATAGCTTACGAGTAATCGACACTCAAACAAGCACTATTTTTTTTTCAAGACATCCAACCGAAAAACCTTCTTGGCTTAAGATCGGACTAGTATCTAATTTCAACTCTAAAGTAAGGAAAAGAAGGTGCATAGCTTCCTGTTAAAGATCGGATCTCCAAAAATTCTCGAAGAAAATCACTTTTTTTTTAAACGTTCGTAGCTCACGACTGATGCGGCTGAACGGTTGCTGCATACTAGTGAGAGAGGCGGGGTGAAATGGTGCCATGCATAATATTGCCAGTGGAGAAAAATACTATTATTTTAGTAGTTATTGCGGTGATCCGATCTTACATTAGATCCGATGTTAGCCGGGTTTACCTTATATCTCATTACAGAGTATGAAATAGGAGGAAACAACAAAACATACGTACTAAACTTATTCTTGTAGAATATATGCAGGTAGAAGTACACAGGAGGTACTTAGGGACTCCAAACACACTACAAGAGGCATTTAGCAACCTGAAGCAGACGCTGAGTTTCATGGAGGAGCTTGGATGGTTGGAATTGGGATACCTCCACAGATGTCAATACCATAGATCAAGCAAACGTATCTACTTAGCGTGTCAAATGAACTCAGTAAAATCTACTGAGTTGTTCGTCTTTAATCGCAGCTTGCAGCTTTCGGGCGTCAAATTTTGTAAGTTGAAGTGAACAAAAACATTAATATGCCTCCTTAAGTAATATTAATTGCAACAACACAAAAAAATATGAATACTCAAGGGCCTGGGTCATATTTAAAATAGGCAAGTAACAAATTCAGTACAAAATCTGACACGCTCGGCCGCCATACAAATGAATGAACTTGTTTCTTCTATCCAAATCTAATTCTGTGGATACCTCGCTATCACGCATGAAAGGCACGATGAATGTCGATTTGTGGAACAAGCCCGGTTAAACTAACTAATTATCTCAGCACACTAAAAATTGCGGTATGTTAAAGTCCATTTCAAATACGAAGGCCCTATTCCACTTGACAAAGTCATTAGGCGTCAACAATAGGATCAGTGGTAACAAAAGATACCTGGAAATATCCTTTTGTGGCGTGATATTTTATGCATACATCGGTGTATGACACGTGCCAATTTGTAGTGGACCAATTAAATGACAATTTTTTTGAGAGGCATCGGGCCTTCGTATTTGAAATGGTCTCAAAGTTACAAAACAGGATTTTTCGTAATCCAATGTGGTAATTTTTGGAGGAGACCTATCTATGTTCAGCAGTGACCGTCTTCCGTTTAATATGATAATAATATAATTTTGGAATACGTTTAAGGATATTTTTAATTTTCACGGCCGTTTCAAAACATTACAAAGCTTTTTTTAAACCAAATCAACCGCGAAGCATAAAAAAAATATTTAAAAAGCCACGCCTTTTCTTTTTAAACAATAACAGACATTCCGTATTTATTTACAGTAACGATATTTCTTTAGTGAACACGTAAATTTTTAGGGTTCCGTGTCGAGAGGGTACAAAAAGAAACCGATTATTGAAACTTCTGTGATTTTGTTAGTCAGTCTCGGTAGCCTAGTTGGTAGTGACCCTGCTCACGAAGCAGGAGGTTCAGGATTAGAAACCCGGCGCTGTCATTTATTTGTCGGTTTATCACAGACATTTTTAGTTGGTCATAGTTGTTTGAAATGTATTTTAGTTTCTATATGTATATATACAGAACGGAACGACGATCTTTCCCGCTACCGACCGAGTCTACCAACCATTACGATGAACTTTCAGTATGGGACCAACATTGAAAACGTACATGGAAATTGACTTTTCCATACTATTGAGCTCTAACTAATCAGTGACTTTGTATGAGGGATTAATTTTATAATATTTCGATGTTGGTTCCATACTGAAAGTTCATCGTAATGGTTGGTAGACTCGGTCGGTAGCGGCAAAGATCGTCGTTCCGTTCCACCCTGTATATATATACGTGTATTTAATTATCTATACATATCGTCGCTTAGTTTAGTACCCAAGACAAGCCTTAATACGCCAATACGCTTGCCCGGCGTGGCGATTAGAAGCAATAACCTCCTGTAGGTACTCACATTACGCATGGTTAATAGGAGAGGCCTACATCCAGCAGTGGACTAAGATAGGCGGATGATGATAATGGTACGGAACCCCCACGAGTGAATCAAACTCGCACTTGATCGATTTAAACGGATTTTTGTGTATAAAGTTTCGCATTTTCAGGTTATTAAATAATTTAAGTTATTTGCCGTATTTAAGGAAATATTTTAAGAATGTTTTATCAGTCGATCGGATGATGGCGAAGGGCAAAGTTCTGTGGTTATCTGGTAGGTAATTTATTTTAATTATTTGTATTTTAAGGAATATTAAAGTATATTAAGCCATTTTTTCACTTCTAATCTCGTATATCTAGGTAGATGTTTGTACATTGCATTTTATAGTTGACAAAACGTCTGGTTGACGTGACTAAAGACCGAAGAGCTGGCGACTTCCTCGCACAACGCATCAGTATTGCGATACAGCGAGGAAATGCCGCCAGCATCCTCGCTGTATGGCATCTAGGTTAGGTTAAGTAGATTAGTTAGATTTAATTTAAGTACAATTGTACATAAATTGAAGTTGTACAAATAAATATATGATAAAAAACATTGCATTACACAAAAAAATATATAGTTAGGTAATCTTATTCTTTCATTTATCATTCATATCTTAACAAATGCAATTATGAATTCTTTAATTTCAATAACGAATCTTAACATTAAAAACAATGTGGGCACTTAAATAAATTTCGACTCCGGCGAACTGAACTAATGAACGAATGGATTCCGTTTGTCCAGTTCAATCCGTTCAATTTATATATTAATTATAAGTGACTTCGATCTGTTTGACCAATAGTAACTATGTTATTACTTGAGTAAACGGTTAAGCAATTTAATATTTAAACGGATAGTCCCAAGTTAAATTTATCGGTTAGATTTGTCGTTCATTTGATCTCATTTTGACAGGATTGCACCTCATTCACATCAAAAAGTCACGCTACCAATAAACGGTTAAATTTTTTTAAGGTTCCGTAGCCAAAATGGCAAAAACGGAACCCTTATAGTTTCGCCATGTCCGTCTGTCCGTCTGTCCGCAGCATAGCTCAGTGGCCGTTAATACTAGAAATCTGCAATTTGGTACAGGATGCTTAGCCAAGTTGCCAATCGCTTACACTTAGAAATGAAATGAAATGAAATGAAATGAAATGAAATGATTTATTTGCATGTGGAAGTGGGTAACATTTTGCTGTTGTCGTTGCAGTTAAATACTTTAGTAGGAGCACCAATCCCTACCTTTGCAGGTGTACATACATACAACTTATTATAAAATAAAATAAAATAAATTAAACAATGTCAAAATCTTATAAGATAAAGTGGATTAGAATTAGAAAGAATCATTCAAAAAATCATGAATACTATAATAACATTTGTCTAGTAATATTTTTTTTACATAATTTTTAAATAACTTTAATCCGAGACACTTAATACTATCAGGTATCTTATTATAGATTGTGATGCACATTATATAACAATTATTGGACGTAAGTGCTAATTTGGCAGCAGGTTTATACAATTTATGCAGGTACTGTGTTCGAATATTACGGGTACGCAGCTACTGTACTTCTACAAACTGGGATCTGTATTTGTGTACAAAAAGAGATACCTCTAAAATATAAACACATGGAACGGTCAAGATCATATTTTCAATAAAAAACGGTCGGCATGAGTCTCTTCGACCTAAAGAAAATATAACTCTTACACAGCGTTTTTGTGCTAATAGTACCTGGTCTTTATCAGAACAATTTCCCCATAAAACTATCCCATATCGTAAAATAGAACTTACATAGCCATGATACGCAACAAGAGCGGCTTGCACAGAAACTGTCTTCGCAATGTTTCTTAGTGCATATATGAAACTATAAATTTTACTACAGATAGTATCCACATGGTTCTTCCAACTGCAGTGGCAATCAATGATTATCCCTAGAAACCTTGTGTGGTATACCTCTTCGATGGAAACATTATCATAACAAATATTTAAATTTTGTGAGTCACTTCGGTCAGTATGGAATTGAATAAAATTAGTCTTCGTCAAATTAACTTTCAAATTATTATCATTTAGCCATTCAATTGTACGTAATAATGTCATATTTATTTCTTCGTTATAATTATTCATATCATTACATTTTATAATAATTGACGTATCGTCAGCAAATAAAATACATTCATGAGCTAAATGGTTCGGTAAATCATTTATGTACACTAAAAATAGTAACGGGCCTAATATGCTACCTTGAGGTACTCCATAATTATTATTTACATAAGGTGATCTGTATGTTACCAGATTTCTCGAATCTGGGCAATATTTAAGTGTCTCTACACATTGACTTCGGCCCGTGAGGTAATCCCTAATCCAGTTTAGAGCGGGCCCTCGTATGCCATACCTAAATAATTTCGTTAATAACCGTTTGTGGCTCACTAAATCAAACGCCTTACTCATGTCCATGAATAAAATAGTAGCTGGAACATGATTATCAATAGCATTCAGTACACTCCTGATTAGCTTAAACGTGGCTAAAGAAATACATCTAGATTTTCTAAATCCGTGTTGTTGCTCAGTTATCACATTCTTATCTTCCAAAAAATGTATTAACCTGTTGTACATCACCTTTTCGAAAATTTTGGAAAATATGGGTATGAGTGTCACAGGTCTATAGTTACCTATTTCAGATTTAGCCCCTTTTTTGTAAAGAGGTTTAACTATGGACTTCTTCAGTATGTTCGGAAAGCTACCCTGTGCCAAAGACAAGTTAAGTATATGGACTAGTGGCTTTACAATAATAGGTGCCGTTTCCTTAATAATATCCGTCCTCAAATCGTCGTGACCAACCGCCTTCGAGTTTTTGAGGCTATTAATTATGTTTCTCAGTTCCATCGGACTTAAAGGATTTAGGAAAATTGAGGAATCGCAATTAGGAATACAGATGTCAAAATTGGTGGTTGATGTCATATTATTTGATACATAATCAATAAAGAAATTATTAAAATTATCAGCAATTTTTTGAGGATCGTTAATACATTCATTTTTTATTATTAGTTTATCTACGGATTTACTTCTGCAGTCGGATTTTGTATATTTTTTTATTATATTCCAAACTGCTTTACATTTGTTCCTATTATTATTTATGTACTTCAAGTTTTCCTTTCTTTGATGAGACAATATACATTTTTTTAATAGTCGAGAGTAGTTTATGTAACGCTGCTTATGTGATAATGATTTCCTACTCAGTAAATACAATTGTCTTTTCTTACGACAACAATGTCTTAGTAGCGTATCGTAGTTTTCCCTCTCTGTCGCTCTTTCATGGCCGTGTGGTGACGGCAGGAAGAATACATTTGTCACCACCCCAACTCTTCCCGCGGGTGTCGTAAGGTCGACTAAGGGATGGAAGTGTCACTGACCATTCTTTAATAAAATATTGAAGATGGGCAGCAGCGTCATCAATGTCATAATAGTGCACATATTACTGCGTTCGCCAACCCGTTTGTCCAGCGTGGCGATTATGGGCATTTACCTCCTATTGCGTACGCATAGTTAATAGGAGAGGCCTACGTCCAGCAGTGGACTAACATAGGCTGGTTGATGATGATGATAGGTTACGGAAAAATAACTTTAATATAATACACTTAATTTTGTCCATTTAATAGAACGTTTTTAATTAAAAAAATACTCGATATCTTTCACTCCGTACACGACGTAGCCTTTTCAAGAGCCAATTGCCATGGCTTTCGCAACGTAGACTTCCAATTAAAAAACATTGAGTAACCCACGTGAAATAAAATGTTCGTATGAATGAGTGTCACGAGAGTTTAGTGTTCAATATTTATTTAAAATTTTCCACAAAAGTAATCGGTGTGTCTGACGACCTAGGGCTCATGCATAAATCATGTGATGTTTTTTTTGGCTACTTTTTGACCCCCCCTCCCCCATGGTGATGTTTGGTGAGTTTCTTGGCTAGCACCCCCCCCCCCCCCCCCCCCCTAGCAGTCTCACGTGTATTTTTTTTCATTCAACTTTTCACGTTCGCTAGCCGAAATTGACAATATTTCTTAGTTTGTTCATCGTAAAAAAATACACGTGAGGTCTCCTTGTACCCCCCCCTCCCCTACCGTGATCTTTCGTGATGTTTTCTTGGACCCCCTCCCCCCCTATAGGACCTCGCGTGATTTATGCACAAGCCCCTACGGGCAGGATCGTACTTCGCCCAGAGGCTCAGTTTAGCCGTACAAAGAGGCAATGCAGCGAGCGTTGTGGGAACTATGCCCCGGGCCACATTAGGATTTTTTTGATGTGTAACGATGTTGTGGATTTTGATACCTAATATGTACAATTCTCCGTTGAGTATTAAATTGCCTACAAAAGTAAAACAACGTACAAAATGCGAACATAATTCCATCACCTCTCTACCAGTTAACCTTAAGGCAAAGCAGAGAGAGCTAAAATGAACCTATTTATGTATAGTTAATAGCAATACACTACTATCTGTTTAAGTTACGTATTAGTTAAATTTTTTTTTTTAAGTCATGTCACTAGCGGTTTTTATCATAAGTGGAATATTTTACATAGACTTTTTTGCCTATGTTTTATTGATTGTTATTAGTTTGACCTACTAAACAATAGTATACCTAAGTCACAAGTAAATATTTACTTAGTTAGGTACGGATCACCAGGTAATTTTGGATTTAAAAAATATGTGAAAAACCTGTGTAAATAACGGTACTAAATAAATTCAGTCATGTATTACAGGATTTATGTTATTTTGTAAAGTTAGATTAAGTTAATATGCGACTATAGTATATGAAGTAAGTATAGTAAGTGAAGATGCTGCGATGGATGTGCGGCGTTACGCGTGCTGACCGCATTCGAAACGAGTACATCCGTGGTAGCCTCGGAGTCCGTGACGTAGCGGAGAAGCTTCAAGAATGCCGTCTTCGGTGGTTTGGTCACGTTTGTCGTAGGCCACCTGATTACGTAGGAAACATATGCCTTAACCTAGCCCTTGACGGCCCCCGACCCCGCGGCAGACCAAAGAAGCGATGGCTAGATGTCGTGAAGGCTGACATGAGTGTGAATGGGCTTACAGTAGAAGATGCCCAGGATCGCGTAAAGTGGAGGAAATGTAGCAGGAAAGCGGACCCTAGCAAAGGCCGGGATAACGCTAGGTAGAAGAAGAAGAAGAAGTATATTAATTTTATTACCACTTTATATGTCAAACTAGCATAAGTTTTTATGAAATAAAATTTTGTCTTCTCTTATCTTATCTTATAGTTGGGAGCTTTTGGACTATAGTTGGGTAGTTTTACGGAACCTATTTTCTTACAGTTCTTCTCATCGGATCGGCGCTTGCGCAGCCTGTTCCTGAGCCGGATCCGGAGCCCGAGCTGCCCTGCCCGTGTCCGTGCCCGTGCCCGTGCCCCTGCCCATGCCCTTGTCCCTGCCCGTGTCCATGTGTCCAGGGGTCAATCAACATCCCATCTGCATGCAGCCCATGCGGTCCGCAAGTTAACTTTGCCTAGTCTTAACTTAACCAGTTGGATTACCACATAACCCTTTTGACCCTTCGTCTGTGTTTGATAAGGACCCGTACAATAGGCATTGAACTCAAAACAATTCAAAATTTGCATTCAAAATCCATTGTACTGATGCTTTGCAACCACATTCGTCTGATTAAACGCCAAAAAGGTACCGAGGAGAAGTTTCATAAATTGCGAAACTTACATGGAGAATGTTTTTTAACAAATAATATTCTAATCGAGCCAAGACCGTACTAGATACATGCCTTATGAGTTATATACACGGTGCCTCGCGAGGAACCCACATAATTTTAATGCTGGATTCCTGAGCATATTTAGAGTATTTAATGTTATATAAAATTTCCTGGATTCGGCTTGGTTCCAAAGATAATTAACCTTTTTTCGGAAAAAGTTTTTCGACATAACTCGTCATAAAACTTCTTTTTGATTACAATGCTGCCACAATGTGTTACTAATATTACCACACCTTTTGCCTGACAATCAAAAAATAAGAATAGACTTGACGAAAAAACCTGTCCCTAAAAAAAAACATTTAAAAAATTAGTTTTACCAAATTGTTGTTGTGATAAAAAGTATTGGAAATGTTAAAAAGTATTCAAAAAGTCTAAAAAAAATCGAAAAAAAAAATTTTTTTTTGTGGAATTTGACATTTGGTCTCATAATATTTTTTGTTTATTTTGATGTCTAGAATGCATAGTTAAAATTATGTGGTTTCCTCGCGAGGCACCGTGTATACTGCCTTGTTTACTTATTTACGATTTGAAATAATTATTTATAACACATTTTTATAAGTTCTCATGGAAACATTCTCATTGAGAACTTACTCTTAAATTCTCATGAAAATTCTCGGAAATTTCCGAGTATTTCCCCGCAATTTTGAGAATGTTCTGCAAATGGTACATTGTTTCGTGTGCGTATTCCATGCACCCTGGTAAAAAACAAAATTAATGTAAACAAACCTAACAACTTGCATCATTTCATAATCACGCATTTTCAGAAAACATCGTTTCCTGTGATTGAGATTATAAGTACATAAAAATAAGTCTATGAACGTATTTCCGATATGTATCAAAGTCAAGAAATGCATTCCAAAGGCATTCATAAGGTTAAAGGGACAGTATCTCGTGGCGACATATTGTCGCACCAAGCATGTGCTAATCCTACTGGAGACTTATGATGGTCCCGTTTTTACCGTTTATTTATTAGATAGCACTATCTGTCATTTTCGTACTATCGTACACTACGAACAAATAAAACATGGAAGCCGCACGCCATAGTAAATTGCCTTTCAAAAACAGTCCTGAATTTTAGTTGACAAATGTCACCCCTTCTTGACTACATCACGGCAATGAATTTCAATGTCAACCTATAAAAACTTAAAAAGCCATTTAAAAATAGTTGTGATTGGTCTATCAAACTTTTTATTGGCTATATTCTATAAACATATGTCAAAGGTGTTGCGCAGAAATATGCGCGCTGTTAAGATAAGCGCAATGTCCTGCCCATCTTGGCACAATTGAACAATTGATTTTGGTAGCATTTTCGAGCTGGCGTTAGACGTCCATGTTATATATGGTCGCAGATCGTACATGATAGAACGTGACAGCAGTAACGACACATTATAAACTCGGGATTACCAATTTATCATAGGTATGAGAAGTTGTTGCAGCGGAAGGCGCAGCATGGGTAGCCCCAAAAGGTGGACTGATGACCTGGTGAAAGTTTTTTTTATTACAACTATTCGTTCCTTGGTCGTGGCTGGTTGCTATATGTATCTATCTAATGTATAAAATAGTCGTTTAGATACCCATACCCACATCACAAGCTTTAATTTTATTTAGCTAACCGTGGGAGGGTGAATATCTGAGCGTTTCATCCGCCTAATTTTGGTGGCATCATTTTTTCCGAAGTTTCTAAACGATTTAATGTTAAACTTCGTCATTTGTATAAGGTACTGTGCCTCCTTCAAATGACAAAGTAGCACATTGTAACGAATATAAACTTCGGCAAAAATGATGCCACCAAAATTAGGCGGTCGAAACGCTCAGATATTCACCTGGGACTAGGTCAATTTGTGTAAGGCGTCCTAATATACGAGTAATATATGATATTTTAGCCTATATAATGTCCCACTGCTGGGCACAGGCCTCCTCTCATATATGAGAGGGATTGGGCTATAGTCCCCACGCTGGCCCTAAGCGGGTTGGGAACTTCACATACACAATTTCTTCGCGGATGTATGCAGGTTTCCTCACGATGTTTTCCTTCACCGAAAGCTAATAGTAAATATCATCTGATATTCCGTACATAAGTTTCCGAAAAACTCATTAGTACGAGCCAGGATTTGAACCCATGACCCCCGGATTGAAAGTCATACGTCTAAACCACTGAACCACCACCGCTTTTTTAAGTAAAGCCAGAAATGGTAAGGTAGGTAAGACGTCCTAAGATATTTATTTGTTTACTCCCCAGGACTGCTCACAATCAGCCCAGGACAGATCCGATTCCCCCCGCAGCCTTCAATCATCGTCCGTCCCGGCCAAATCACATTACCCAGCCCACAACCCTTCGTGGTCAGACCGAGGCCTGTCCAGTCACCCACTCCAGCGCCGATCACCATTAGGCCTCCGCCTATACTGCCGCCTCAGCAGCCATCGTTCATTGTGAGGGTGCCGCCGGTGTGCCCGCCGATTCCACCTCCAATCTGCGTGAGGCCTCCACCAATGCCTATGCCTCGTTGTGGTCCGATCAGTGTGAGTTTTAATTAGTAATGGGTCGTTCCCAGTAATTTCCCAATCTTACTATGGGGAAAGTTTCCATTTGGGAATATTCCCCATACTGTGCTGGGAAAGTTACCGAGAACGACCCGTCAATAGTTTTAATACAAGTAATTATACTGACTACTACCTTCAAACATCAGGCTGCGTTTCCACCAGAGATGTGCGAGGA
The DNA here is from genome assembly GCA_025490895.1 of Thaumatotibia leucotreta. Lineage (NCBI taxonomy): Eukaryota > Metazoa > Arthropoda > Insecta > Lepidoptera > Tortricidae > Thaumatotibia > Thaumatotibia leucotreta. Next base: position 49,943 of record JALPQI010007532.1, on the reverse strand, counting down.
TGTGCTTCCATATAAATGACACCTATTAATGACTCGAGCGAGGTGTCATTTGTATGGATACACATCCTCGCACATCTCTGGTAGAAACGCAGCCTAAGGCACTGGTCTTACCGCGAGCTACTAAGTTATGAACTTATGAACTATGGGCTATAAACACGAACATAAGATACGCACTCCCGTGTAAATAAAAGAGACACGGCGATACTCGCCCAGCTATCAGCTATCACCGCCGGGCGAGTATCGCCGAGACCAGTGCCGTATAGCCGACAAGGTCATAATTATTGTCCTACTTAATTTTAATATGACGTTCAATTTTGTCATATTTTTAATCTAATGAAAAAATCGTAATGATGAGCAAAATGTACCTAGTTTATTTTTTGGGAGCTAATAATAGATCCGAACTTTTAATCATACCTGTCATAAACTTAAGTCAAGTCAATCATAAAAAACAGGCCAAGAGGATGTCGGGCCATGCTCAATTTAGGGTTTTACGTAGGTTTTTATTTTAAACTATTGTAAAAGCCATTTTTTAAATATTTTTTGTAAAGTTAAGAAGGGGGGGGGGGGTATTGGGGGGTATTATTTATTTTTCTGGAGCGGTTATCTCCGTAAATATTGACTTCCTAAAAAACTTTTTTTTTCTATTCAACGTTATCGTTATCACACTATAGGATTAGAACAAAATAAAAATAAACATTCCTAATTTACGTGTAGGGGTATCTCGAAAAACATTTTTTTTATATTTTATTGTACCAAATTTCTAGTACTGCCTATGAGCTATGCTGCAGACAGACAGACGGACAGACGGCCAGACGGACATGGCGAAACTGTAAGTGTTCCTAGTTTACTACAGAACTCGAAAAAGATCCCGTGTCAACAAGTCTTTCGCAGTTGTTGATTGTTTCTATGGTAAGCACATCTGTGACATCTGTTACGATATTGTGTGATTACCGTAAAAAAATATGTGAAAGATTCCAGCTATTTTTAAGTATATAACTAAAAAGGTGCTTTCATGGTGAGAAACATTTGATTTTTCTCCAATTAGATTAAAAACAAAATATTATTAAAATTTCCGAATCATTCAACCTTGGTCTACTGTACTGTCTCCATAGCCTAGTTGGTAGTGACCCTGCCTACGAAGCTGGAGGTTCCGGGTTCGAATCCCGGCGAGGGCATTACGTATTTGTGTATTTATTTATCACAAATATTTGTTCCTTGGTCATGGCTGTCTATGTATTTAAGTATCTATATGTATCTATCTATTATATATATCGTCGCTTGGTACTCACATCACAAGCCTTAATTGAGTTTACCGTGGGACTAGATCGATTTGTGTAAGATGTTCCAAGATATTTATTATATTATTTATTTATTTATTTACTGTATTGTTTCAGGTCACTCCATGTGCAGTGCAGCCCCCCCTACCGGCACCGCTAGTGGTCACGCCACCCAGGGTCATCGTACCCAGCCCACCGACTATCGTCTTCCAGCCAGATCCTCCTCAAATCTTCAGAACCTTGGGCTGCGCGGACGTGAGGACCTTATGCAACTCTGGAAACCCTAACCCCTGTTTTACACCTGGTCCCTGGTGTGCACCAAGTCCGTGCCCTTCTCCATGCTCTTAACTATGCTCTCCATGCGACACACCATACCCATGCGGGTATTAAGAGGGCGCCCTACCTTCTAGTGGCACCCTCATTATAAGGATTCTATTTTCTAACAGACTATCTTTTTTCCTAAAACAGATGAATATATCAGTTTAGTCCTACAAATCCCCCAATTTTTGGTCTTGGGCAAATAGTTTTAGTCAACCGAGGAGAACGTGAAAGTCACGTCGTATCAAAACCAGAAAGAGATGGCTTGGGATCGAGGAAAGTGGCGAGCGTACTTTCAGCTACATCGACAAGAGCAAAGCTCTTAATAGGAGGGAGACATAGTTTTTGTACTTATTTTTTGTTTTATCTACTAAATGGCTAAAAGTGATTGCCTTTTTCCGTTAAAACGTTAAAAATTAGTAACATAAAACTACGTCTTAAAGACCAAAAGTTGAGAAATTTATAGGATTACACTGATATTTTCGTCTGCTTATGAAAAGTTGATAGTTCGTTAGAAAACAGAATCCTTATAATAAGGGCACCACAAGAGGATCCCTCTGAAATTGGCCTACAACTGGAAAATTTACCGTCAAGATCGAAGGCTACCCTGGAGAAACAATACCATCTTTTTGAAGTCTGCCGTGGTTTAGCCTCCCAATTTATAAACGCCTACCCAGCAAGCTGATAAGAATCGTTTATCCCTTTAAATTTTATACAGGTTGACTTCGGTGACGTAATCATGGCTTTTTTGCAACATGGCTATTTTTCATATGGTTTCTACTCAGATTTGTGAGCTCTTTCGATTCTAAAAAAAGAAGATTGTTGTCTTGTATTTTACTTACATTTTTCGAGCTTTCCATTCCGTTACAGCCATACCATACCAGATGTATGAAAAAATTGTAACGGAATGAGGAATCCTTGGGAAAAAAATCTATATGATCAAAAGAGCTCGCCCCTAGTGGAAACTATATTTAAAGTTACAAATCCAAACTTTTGGGGGGAAACTTGGCATTGGAATAAAATGGCACAAACCTCCCTCAAAGATTGTCACAATGACCGGTCCTGGTCACCCGCATACAGACCATCTTCACCAGATGCATTCGGCTAAGGCACCATAAAACTATAGTTATGATCTCCAGTATATTCAATAATCGAAATAATGTACATATAGAATTAAGAAATGTGCATTATTTGTCAAAGTGATATTATGTATTTTATATTATATGTTACGTATTTATTTTAAATTATTTATATTTATTTTAAGTCTACTTTTGTAAGCGTGAATGCAATTGAATATATTACAAGTATGAGCAGCATTATTTAAAAGTGTTTTATTTATACTTATGAACATACTATTGAATTAAAATTTGTTATTAAAAATGTGTGAAAATAGGACTTACAGAAATAAAACCAAAAATATATAAATAAATAATTTAATAGCCAATGTTATACATATTATTGTGTATACTGTTCGTCTAACAATACAATTTTACGAATACATTTTTTTTTCATTTCAAACACATACGCGTAATTTTTATATAATCTTACCAATGATTATTTTAAATAAATATAATTTAAAATGATGACTACATAATCAAATGGTGACATTTCACAACTACACAGAGGAATAGGAATTTACACTGAATAATTTTGTAAACGGATATATCTGCTAATTGAAATAATATATATAATCGAATAATTTCCTACTGCATATGTGTTTGAAGTATTTTTAACATGCTGCGTAAACTAAATTCCGAAATAATTGATCAGCGCAAATGTTTTAGTAAATAGTTATGCACTTAGGAGATAATTGCCAAACAAACGGTTGGTACACAGACAGATTCAGAAATTCACATTGAATTGTCTATTTTAATAAATACCTGAGTGCTTGTACCAATGGTCAGTAGAATTTAAAAAAAGTTAACAGATTGAAAAACTTGTACCTATTCCATAATAATGCCCTTTTAGAACACAATCTTGGTTTTATTATTACGAACATAAAATAAATCCTTGTGTTCATAGGTATTCATTTTTAGTTTAAATTATTGATATTTATTAGTATTAACGTAAAAATACAAAACGTGTTTTACGATATGTCAAAAATGTCAAATGCTATGGAAATTCCGTCATATTTGTTTACATTTCTTTAGATTTTACTGACGATTGACCCTATATCTTTTCGATGAAATATGTACTAATATTTGATATGCGTGATATGCAGAAACAATTATTTCGATAAACATTGAGACCAAATAATCAAAAGCCCATAGAAAAGTGCTGACAGTCGTTAGAAGAATGCTGAACATAGTGTTGGTATGGATATCTCCCTCCCACCCTCATCGAGTTATGGGAAGAAGAGCTATTTATAAAAAAGGACCCATTCCTAAACCTCCACAGCATCCGCAACCGTGGGATCCCATACCCCAAGGATACCCTATACCCATGTTAGGTACAGTTTCACAGATCATGCTGCCCCCACACCCAGGGTGCATACCCCAGCCACAGGGATGTCCTAAACCCATATACCCATATCCTACACTCGGAATAGTTTCGCAGACAGTACCTCCTCCAAGACCGCCCATGTACCCATACCCTAAGCCTATATTTGGAGCTGTCTCATAGGCCGGTGTACCTCCAATCCCGCTAAGACCATAGCCACCTAGACTGTAACCAATGCCTACATTCGGGGTAGTCTCACAGGTGGTGGTGGAGAGTGGACCAAGACCATGGCCTAGACCACCCAGATTATAACCCACACCTACGTTCGGAGTGGTCTCACAAACAGTCGTACCACCTATTCCTGCCCCTATACCCCCAAGACCAAACCCGCCATAGCCACCGAGACCATTAACCAGACCTATGCCTACATTTGGAGTAGTTTCACAAACAGTGATACCACCTTTTCCCCCAACGCCCATACCAGTGAGACCAATTCCACTTAAACCACCCTGACTGTATCCCATAGCCACGCCTACATTTGGCGTAGTCTCACAGACAGTGGTACTACCTGACCCTATACCACCATAACCAAGTGAACCTACCCCTACAACGTTCGGAGTGGTCTCACAAACCGTAGTACCACCCACACTACCGCCTATAGGATCAACCCTCACACTAGGCGAAGTCTCACAAACCGTAGTCGATCCAAGGCTACCGTAGCTCATACCTGGGTATCCTACCCCATACCCAATATTTGGTGAAGTCTCACAGACAGTAGTACTGCCAATGCCACGAGGGCCTCCTAAGCCTAGATTTGGTGAGGATTCACAGACGATTGAACCGCCATGTCCTCCGTAGCCAAATCCAGCGTAAGGCCCCCACTGGGGACATCCCCAGCCTCCTATGAGGCCTCCATACCCTTGGCTTCCTAGGCATCCTAGGCCTCCCACGGCGACATTGGGCACGGTGTCACAGACTGTGGTGACAACTGATGGAGCTTCGAACACAGCCCCTCCGGGACATAGAGGGTTAGCCCGAGATAAGCAGAGGAGTCCTAAAAGAAGTTTTGATTAAAAGGTGTACTTTATGTGAAGATATTTGAGCTATCGTCTCTTAAACAGATTTCTGTGAATACAAAAACTACTTATTTATACAAAAACAATTGCAGTTTATTAAGGACCGGAACAGACTGATAGTATTTAAACTGCTCATAAAAAAAAATCCTACTATTTATTTACTTTTTTTATTAAAATAAAAAGAGGCGTGTGGACACCACACGCCTCTTAAGAAGGCCTCTCGGCAGTAAGAATACATTTGTCACCACCCCAACTCCTCCTGCTGGTGTCGTAAGAGTCGATTAAGGGATTGAAGTGTAACTGATCATTTTTTGATAACAGATTGATGATGGGCAGCGGCGTCATCATAGTTAGTGGACATATTACTGCGATCGCTAATCCGCCTGCCCAGTGTGGCGAATATACGCATTTACCTCTTAATGCGTCTATGTACGCATAGTTAATAGGAGAGGCCTACGTCCGGATTGGCGATAGCAGTAATGTGTCAAATAATGGTCAGTGACACTTTAATCCCTTAGTCGACTCTTACGACACCCGCAGGAGTTGGGGTGGTGACAAATGTATTCTTACTGCCGTCACTACACGGCCTCAAGGTGGTATATGACGTCTAATGTTTAAATCATAATAATGAATTTCATAATGAATATCGTATTTAATAGATTGAATAGCTGTGACGTGTTGGAACACTGGAAAAGACAAGATAAAATAACTTACCAAGGACGAAAAAGGCGGTCTTGGTCGCCATTTTGCGACTCTGATCTGATTTTCAAATTCCTTTCTCTCGATTTAAATACTAAAAAAACTAATTTATTCTGTTATGTTCCCATTTTTTTCGGTCTAGTGGTTTCAACAACAATTCTAGTATTAATTAAATTTTGTTTAATATTTTGGTAAGAGATGATGAAGTTAAAAAGTTTTTCCTAATACATTTCAACGCGTACCTATTTATTTTCATAGAGGGTGCTCATAAAATAAGTGCCATTCCCACTGCCAGTGAGGTATGGGGAAGCAAAATAAGCGTTTTCTTTAGAAATCAGTTCAAGTTTCAAAATTAGTAGCTCTAAATAGAAAATCGACCATTCTGAAGCTTCGTAAAACCTCTTTCCTGAGTCCCAAAATCTCACAGGCAACGTATTATTTTTCGCTCATCACGATTATAAAATAAATAACGTTAGGTATATAGAAACCATTATTTATTAAAAATAAACTTGCAAAGTGTCCGTTTACATGGCTGTCGTGCTGCCTAATCTCCTTTATTCTGCCGAGACAAGGACCGTGTATCGCCGCCATATTCGCATACTGGATCGGTTTCATCTCAGGTGCCTACGTAAAATAGGTACTGAAGATCCGATGGTATGATCGTGTTCGGAATACAGAGGTTCTAGGTAACGTTCTATTACGTTCTACTTGCAAAAATGCACTTGAGTGTGCACTGGATTTGAAAAGAATTGTTTTTAATACGTTAATATTATAGATAAAATTTATTATAAACCACCGCTAGCTAAATGAACCAGAACTTTTTAAACACCAACTCAATGTTTCTAAGCCACGTCCTCCAAAAAGCAAAACAATTATGAATCTGAAAATGTGTTTTGCAAACAAAACCTAATTTAGTCCTAATGTATTCTGAACCATACAGCTTATCTGATGGGAAACTAATTACTTTTTTACTATATATAGCGTAGCTGAGTTATAATACCTATATCACTACTGCAAAATGGCAAAGATCTGTTTCTTGATTCTTGGTAAGTTTCTTATTTATTTTTTTATTTTTGACGGCCTTATAAGCCTACAAAGCTAAGGGTGTGGGATGCAAGCTCAGGTACATTTTAATTCCATTAAGAGGATCCTCATCAAGGAGTATCCCCGACCAAAGCCCAAAATGTCTTAACGGGTCGAAACATGTCGAGCAGTTATCGATTTAAATTACATGATTAACCCGTTGCGTTATTTAAATAAATATACCTATATATCGTCGCTTAGATAAGTATCCACAACACAAATTATAAATCGAGTCACACTATTATGTTCTACATTAAAATAAAAACCGGCCAAGAATACTACGGGCTATGCATAGTTTGGAGTTCCGTAGTCGCTTACAAACGGATGGGCTTATGTTCAAAATAGTTATATTTTAAATTTTATTATTCTTCATGATTTTTTTCATATTTTTTTGAACCCACGGTTCAAAAGTTAGAGGGATACAATGTTTGTATACAAAGTATCTCCGAAAATATGGATTTTAGAAAAAAAACTTCGTTTCAAGAACCTTAATATTTTTATGGCCACTGAGCTATGCTGCGAACAGACTGACGTACAGGCCGACATTTCGAAACTTTAAGGGTTCCTTGTCAACTACGGAACCCTAAAAATAATCTCCCCATTTTTTTCCATTAGGTACGTTACGTTTCCTGTATGAACTTACTACGAGTGTGGCGAAACAGAAATCTATTTTTTTATTATTCAAGCCCAAATCTGGGCTGTCACATTTATAGGATATTTTTTAACTCTCCACATCATACATTTACCGTGTAGCTAGTTAATTTGATTAAGGCTGCCACCGAAGTCACAGCGATTGAAACGCTCGGAGAAATGAAAGGTATTTTCATCATACTTGTTGTCTAAACGCGCCATTGCTTGCATGCATAGCGGGAGTAATAGAAAATTGAAATGCCCTAGGGAGTAATAGAAATAACATTACGTCATTTAATCATAATTTGTCTTAAAACTTATTTTTTGTCGGCAAGTGTGATGAAAACATTGTATGCATCACGGTCGGTAAGCGGAATACTAACTCGAGTCAGTAAAAGCCCTCCGCCTACGGCGCCGAGCTTCTAACACTCTCATTAGTAGAGTGAATATCTGAGCGTTTCAATCGCCTAATTTTGGTGGCATTATTTTTGACGAAGTTTCTAAACGTCTCAATGTTATACTTCGTCATTTGTATAAGATGCCGTGCCTCATTCAAATGACAAAGTAGCACATTGTAACGAATAGAAACTTAAGCAAAAATGATGCCACCAAAATGAGGCGGTTGGAACGCTCAGATATTCACCCAGTAATTCCGTACTTACCTCCCTTGATGCACAATGTACTATTATTGATCTAAACCTTATATCAATGAATGTTCCAGGACTTATAGGCCTGGCTGCCAGCCAACCCATGTACCCAGGCTACGGATGTGGATCCATGTCCCCTTGTGGGATGGGAGGAGGGGGTTATCAATCCCCTATGTATGGTAAGTCTCAGTACCCCGAGAACGAACTTCGAAATCCGCAAACGATGATTAAATTTGCCTCTATCACTCGCTGTCCTAGGTGTCAAAATCTATAATACCCTACCTTCTGAAATAATCAACTCGAGGAGTGATCAAATCACAGAATTAGATTTGGCTAGAAGAAACAAGTTCATTCATTTGTTTAGCGGCCGAGCGTGTCAGATTTTGTACTGAAGTTATTACTTGCCTATGATTTTAAATATGTCTCAGGCCCTTGAGTATTCATATTTTTTTTGTGTTGTTGCAATTAATATTACGGAGGCATAATTAATGTTTTTGTTCACTTCAACTTACAAAATTTGACGCCCGAAAGCTGCAAGCTGCGATTAAAGACGGACAACTCAGTGGATTTCACTGAGTTCATTTGACACGCTAAGTAGATACGTTTGCTTGATCTATGGTATATATGACATATGTGGATCAAATATTTAACACGAAGCTGAAAAAAAATTGACCTGTGCTGTTACAGTGTGAATGAATTTTTTTAAGATATCGTTGATAGCAATTATAACCGTTACTGAGTCTTCAACTCATCAATGATACCATTATTCATCATCAGCCTATGATAGCTGACTGCTGGATGTAAGCCTCTCCTATTAACTATGCGTATAGACGCATTAGGAGGTAAATGCCCATAATCTCCACGCTGGGCAAGCGTATTGGCGATCGTAGTAATGTGACCCCTATGATGACGCTGCTGCCCGTCATCAATCTTTTATCAAATCATGGTTAGTGGCACTTCAATCCCTTAGTCGACTCTTACGACACCCACAGGAGGAGTTGGGGTGGTGACAAATGTATTCTTACTGCCGTCACCACACGGCCCATAATTAAATAAATGTAATGTAAACCATGATACCATTATTAAATAAATCTAATGTAAATTGTAATTATTAAATTGACCGAAATCAAAATTTTAAAATGGACATTGTATAAGAATATAATTTAAGTGACGTGTAAAATTAATACAATTCATCAATAAACAATCTATCTATCTATCTATATCCATCTATTTGTCACTCCAATGTAGGTGTCAGCAGAGCGAGGGAAACAGATGTCCAAAATTCTAAATGTGGGTGAATATCTGAGCGTTTCAACCGCCTAATTTTTGAGGCATTTTTGCAGAAGTTTCTATTCATTACAATGTGTTACTTTGTCATTTGTATACCGTGCCTCCTTGAAATGACAAAGTAGCACATTGCAAAGAATAGAATTCGCAGCCTCCGTAGCCTAGTTGATAGTGACCCCGCCTACGAAGCTGGAGGTTCAGGGTTCGAATCCCGCCGAGGGCATTATTTGTGTATTTATTTATCACAGATATTTGTTGGTCATGGCTGTCTATGTATTTAAGTATCTATATGTATCTATTTATTATATATATCTTCGCCTGGTACATCACAAGCCTTAATTGAGCTTACCGTGGGACTAGGTAGACTTGTGTAAGGAAGTTCAAAAATATTAAATTAATTTAAAAAATATTAATTATTTTCAGGAGGAATGAGCATGTACGAGCCAGCGCCTTCTTGCGGGGTAGGCCTCAGTGTGCCTGGCATAGCTTCAGCTGGCATAGGGATACCGGGCTTCGGCGGAGGCCTAGGCTTCGGAGCAGGCCTCGGCTTCGGCGTGGGATCACCTGGATATGGCTGCTACTAACCATGTAATGTGGGGACATGAGTCTGTAAATAAAATCTTGGTGAAATAAACAAAAATATTTGATTTAGAACACGTTACTTACGTTGCTTACGTTGCGGTGTCACTCCTTCACCGTGGAAAATATTCCCACACGTACTAAGAAATTCGGTAATTCCTTCATATGCCGGACTATTCAAAGTGGAATTCTTTACCGGCACATGTATTTCCGCATACCTATAAGTTGGGACCCTTTAAGCGAAGCGTGAAGAAGCATCTAGCGTGCCAGCAAGGCGATGGCAACTAACAGGGTTACTGATTGTCTCCTGTTCGTTGCCGCCGCGATTTGGGCTCTACTTGTCACTTACGATCAGGTAGAGTGGAGCCACTTTGTTGTGCCAACATAAAAAAAAATACTTACATTGTTATAAATATTAGATGTCATATACCAAAGAAAAACGACCAAGATCACCTAACGTCCGAGGTGGGGATCGAACCCACGTACTCAGCTTCGTCATTAGCCGCGAAATCACTTCGGACGTTAGGTGTTCTTGGTCGTTTTTCTTTGGTATGTGACATGTAATATTTATAATTGATATAGTATTAAGTAGTGTGACTACTGGGGAAAAATAAAAAGTACATATCAAAATATTTAGGTAATAAATAATTTGATTTTGGTTTTCGCAATACGTTCAATAAAAATAAAATTTTAATTTTGTCCAGTTCAGATAATGGCATCTATGAGAAAACCATATACTTAAGTCAGTCATCAATTTGCATTATGCATGTATGTACACAACAACATATGGACCCATAACTCAATATCACGACAACCGATTTCGATATTCTATTTTAACCAACTTCAAACGATTCGAGAAGGTCTGGTTGGCCACCAAGTCGGTGTGTGGTACTGGGATCTTCGAAAAATCGGTTGAAATCGTTTGTTTTATTTTTATTTTTAATTAGTAATTATTTTGTGATCGACGCATAAACCTATCCTACACAATTAAAAACACAACTAATATAACATAATATTTTAAATTGTATCCTAAATGAAAAACAACACATATTCTTCCCTCCACCATTTATATCAAGTTTAAGCAATTCCCACACTAACGACTGTAAGTCACAAAACATTTTTCAGTACTTCGACAAAAGTGTGAAACAACATTTTTAATGCATCACATAAAGTAAGTATTAAGCTAACGGTTGCTCGCAGCTGCAACACTAGTGATGTGCTAGTGTTGCCAAAAAACAGGAATAAAATAATCATTTTTAGAATTATAACTAACGCTGCGACCATATATAACATGGATGCCTAGCGCCATGCGCCAGCTCAAAAATGCCCCCAAAAGCAATTGTTCAATTGTGCCAAGATGGGCAGGACGTAGCGCTTTTCTTAACGCCGCGCATATTTCGGCGCAACATCTTTGACAAATGCTTAAAGAATAAGTATAGCTAATCAAAACTTTGATGGACCAATCACAACTATTTTTAAATGGTGGTTTAAGTTTTTATAGGTTGATATTGACATTAATTACCGTGATGCATTGAAGAGGGGGTGACAGTTGTCAAATAAAATTCAGGGCCGTTTTTGAAAGACAATTTAATATGGCGTGCGAGTTCCATGTTTTATTTGTTCGTAGCTAACGTATTTTCCGTGGCACGATGAACTTTTCTCTTGCAAGAACGGTTACCTTATCGATCCTAATATAGTGCGTCGAATCAGAATCTAATACGTGTTCCGTCACCGCACAGCCCTGGCTGTCACGATTGTCTATGACGAGGATCATTTAAATGGATCGAAACATGTCGAGCAATTATCAACTTAGATTACGTGGGTAACCAGTTTGACAAATATTTAAAATAATCAAGTTTCACTAAATAGTGTTTAGTGTAGAGGGTCAATTGAAAAAAAAATCTAAATACGTAAGCCCTTAGTCAAAACAAAAAATCATCGCGTCAATTGTGTTACGAAAGTTAGTCATACTAAAAAAGTGTGTACTCTGTCGAACAACTTTTGGCAGTAGAAAAAGGCGTCATATTTAAAAAGGGTAAGCGCGTATTGATCGCTCGTAGAAAGCTTGAATTTGTCACCATTTTTACTGCTAAAAGTTGTTACACAAAATTTTACTTCGTAGCACAAAAATTATGAAATTAAATTTTGTTTTCATTAAAGGCCCATAACTTTGTAATTTTTTTTAAATCGACCCCCTATCATGTCCGGGGGAAAAATATGTTTGCATCAACACTATCGAGTGTCAAGGAGGTTTCAACACAAGACCATACCTCGAATTAAGGGATAAACTATCTTCAAATGGGTTACTAAACGTTACAATACTATCAGAATATAAGAGAAAGGCACTTTACTCTGATCCGATATTTCTTTCAATGCATCTCACTTACACTTATAGGAAGAAATGGAATAGGTATTTAATCAGTGGGATTTTAATCCCTTAGTCGATTTACGACAGTCAAGGGAAGAGTTGGAGTGGTGACAAAATACAATATGTATCACATAGTAGAGCAAAGAAAGAAACCTGTGAATATACTGACCAACTTTTACTGCCAACGCCGAAATCGTGAGAATAAATTTGACTGTCCCATACAAAACGGCAGCATCCCACCGACCGGAATGTATGAAACGACCAATTTTATTTCGCGATTTCGGCGTTGGCCCGGTAGTAAAAGTTGATCAAATGGTCAGTATGACTTATACATTCACAGGTTTCTTTCTTTGCTCTACTATGTGATACATACCGCATGATATTCGTACCGCAGTCGCCACGCCGCCAAAACCGGGATTACCGGGATTAAAATCCCGGAAAAGAACATCACTAGCAAAGTTACGGGAACTTGCAAACTCTGGAATTATGCAAAACTCATGTTTATGTGTTCCGTGCCGGATTTGTGCGAAATTTACAAGATGTGTACATTTTGGATGCAAAACATGCTAGTTATAAGTTCGAGCTTCTAACATACCCGTTAACCACTGGAACACGGCTTGTTATAATTATAATGAATTACATAATACAGGGTGAACGATATGAAGTGTTACCAAGATTTTTTTTTAAGTCTTGTGTCAAAGTAAGTAATAGTGGCTTATTTTCGGAAATATGTTTTGGACACAGCATTGAAGGCACGCAAACATTTGCGTTGTAGACTGCAAACATAAGAAAGAAACTGAGCTTAAAGAACCAAAAATGGCTCGAAACCCAATTTCCCGTGTCATTTCTCCAGTGCAGTGAGTTTCGGACTTTTTATCTGGTCTATTTTGAAGAGAAAGGTGAGAACAATCAAACATGCTAGTATAAATCCAATGAAGAAAGCGATCGTATTTTACTGGCACATACCACTACCCACTGGTCACGAACGTGCTGTGAGCAAATATTTTTTTACCATTTAAAGACCACAGTTAAGATAAAAGGTAGTATATTGCTTAATAGTAGATAGTAAAACAAGTGCATAAAGTGGCCCATTGTTACCTGAGGCAATTTTTTGGTCTAAGCGAAGCGAAGACCAAAATAGTAGACGAGGATAAAAATTGACATTTATGCCCGTGTTGTACACTCTACTTGTCACTTCGTTTGCGAGGAAAGTAAAATACATTTTTCACTGCAATTTACACAACTAAGTTGTCGTAAAGCGAAAGAAGAAAAAATATACAACCAATACCCGCCAACTCATTTCTTTATTATTTTTTTAAATTTTCAACCCGGGATCAGGTTTCATATGCTCGGTTTTCTGCCAAGTCAAACTTCGGAGCATTTTTCGATATCTATTTTGTGATTTACTAAATTTAATGACAGAAAATACAGAATTCTAATATTAAATAAAAAAATATAACAAATTTTGTCAGCTATACTGTTTTATTGATCAATAATTGTTTTAACTGTTTGGCTGTTGGGACCGATTGATTACCTTAGCCCATTTTAGCCTTAGAAAACAATTTTACTTTTATGCTCTAGAACATGAAATGCGATTTTTTGTCGTCTAAGCACGACATAAAGGTGCACTTTTAGAGCATGAGAAGTGAAAAAGTAAATTTATTCAAAAAATGCTATATTTTTCCCTTGTTTTTTCTTACTTATAGTAATAAATTGACGCAACTAAAAAATTGCAGTCCTTTGAAATTGGTAGCACTTCATATCGTTCACCCTGTAAGTTTGTAACTAAAATAAACGTAGGTAGTTTGGAGCAAAATGTTGACTACATGTTTGTTAGATTTCGTAGCCTAGTGGGCAGTGACTGGTTTTGAGGCTAACTATGTAGTACGTATAATGTGTCTATTATAAAAGCTTTAAGATAGAGTAAGTACCTAAAGTCCATTCATCCTTAGCTGTCTTACCTAGTAAACAACTTTCTAACCTAAAAGTACAAGTTTTCTGTTGTAAACTGCAATATTTGCCTATACCAAAATACCTGAGTCCGTATTTGTGCAGTCCGTCCGTTGTGATTAGTAAATTGCTTAATTTTCAAACTAGGAAATAGCAGTTTATACAACAGAAAACGTGTACTTTTAGGTTGCCATGGAAATGTGTGTAAATAAACGTTGTTGTTTTAACAGCAGGATGCTTAGCCAAGTTGCCAATCGCTAGCGCTTAGTAGCGTATCGTAGTTTTCCCTCTCTGTCACTCTTGCATATTAATGCGACAAAGACGCTGCCTTTCGCTTACGATTGACGTTTAAGGCCTGTCCAACTAGCGCGTTCGGTTCGAACTGTCAGTGCCACCCCGGGGAGTACATCAGTAGGGCCTCACGGCGAGCGGTGACGCACCGAGCGCACTCGCGAATGTTGTTCGTCGAATATCTACGTACTAATTCGACCGCTGTCAGAGAATTGAATATGCTAAAATTATTAATTTTTATTAGTATTAACGTAAAAATCTGCGAGCTTCACTATATGTGTCAAAGAAGTCAAATACTATTGAAAGTCGGCCATATTTGTTTTTATTTTTTTTTTCAACTGAGAAATTGTATAGGTACGCATTTACTGTTTACAGTACTTGAACGAGTAATGATTTCAATATTGCTTTATCATGTATCAAATGTGTATGTGCTCTTATTTATTGCAGACGATATTTCGTGATGTACTTACATAGCTAGACGTCTCAAGTGGGCTTTTTGAGTGGAATAATAGATTTCCATCAAGAACGTACCTGAAACAGAAAATATTATTATTATCAAGTGTATTATAAATTATAATACATATTCTTTGCTTGTGAGCTTTTAAGACTCAAAATAGGCCCCTAGGTGCTTTTCGAAAGTTTAAAAAGTATCAATTATCATCGTCATCATATCAGCCGAAAGACGTCCACTGCTAAACATTGGCCTACCCCAAAGATTACCACAATGACCGGTCCTGCGCCACTCGCATCCAGCGGATTCCTGCGACCTTCACTTGGTCATCAGTCAGGTTGAGAAGTACTTAGTGATATTTTTTTGAAATTATACATAATAGTAGGTAGTATTCTTGTTACTGCGCCTATAAAATCCGCTATGTGATTGATTTTGACTTTGAAATAGACATACACAAAGAGTAAGTATTAATTGAATTAATTAAAATCCACCACATGTCGGTTTTTGCATGCGCAACGACGCTATGTACAGTAGTATTTATTTTTAAAACTACAATTTATATACATAGATTAAATCTAACTAATGTACTTAACTTAACCTATATCTAAGATTGGCTCTTGTGACATCGTACCGAGGATGCTGGCAGCATTTCCTCGCACAACGCTTTTAATATGTTCATGGGGCCCCAGCGCACGCAAATTATTTGCTGAGATCGCGAAACGTCGGGTTGACGTGACTAAAGACCGAAGAGCTGGCGACTTCCTCACACAACGCATCAATATTGCAATACAGCGAGGTAGTAATAGTAAAATATAGTATACTTAATAGTAGGTGCTACTATTAAGTATACTACCTACTTATGAGGTACAACTTCTGAAACTGAAATTAAATTCGAAAAACTTTCCTAGGGCGCTATCGCCCTATCGGTCTGGGCGGTTCAAAATTTCACTGGAAACCGGAATGCTTAGTTTTTGGTTATCCTTCTATTATGTATATGGACATATCCCTTCGGAGTAACAAGCTGGCAACATAACACGTAGGGCGTAATGTGGAGGTCCAGAGGGGAGGCCTATGTTCAGCAGTGGACGTTTTATAGCTGAGATGATGATGACAATTTTCTTGTAATCTACAACAGTCCTTATTTTAGCTTACCGCTCGGGCAGTCGATTTGTGCAACGTCCCATGATATTTATTAAAATGAAAAAATGAAATGAAACCTTGCCAGTTTCATTTCTACGCAATAAATTTATATTTAAAATACTGCCGGACCTGAATGAAATTTAAAATTTCTTCCACTGTTGTGTATTTTTACAATTTCCTCTTATTAATATTCTGAAGAGCTCTATTCGAATAATGCTATTTGTTATCTTGGCAGCTTCGAGCGTTTTATATTTTATAATTTTACCTGTTTACCGCTTTTAGTATTATTTGATAAGATAAAGCCTTATTGGTTTCGTTTCGAGAGAAGATTTGGAATTAGATTAAATTTGTTATGGCAGCAAATACTCTTGCTTGCTACAATCTTGTGTCAGAAAATTGTTTATAGTAAAATTTTCGAAATGTCGTAACTTCGTGTATACAAAATAAAGTGAAAGATTAAGTATACTAGATACCTGTAAAATTGATGTACAATTATTTGGTATCATAAATGCGTCAATAGTACTTGTAAAAAGAAAAGTATCATAGTGGTTTTGCTGGGAAGATGCTCTGCGGCAGAACCACTTTACAACAAGGTTTATAAAAAAACTAGGCATGTAGAATTTTTCCAACTGGTCGGAGAATTTTGTAGATATAATAGTCGGGGAGCTAAACTTTAACTTGTTCGAGAAAATTACATTAAATCCTACAGTATATTTATTTCAGGAATATGATAAATTGTATCTAATTATCCCTGATAAATGTGTGGAGGTTTTTTCATAAAATTAGTATTAAGATTTACTTGTTTAATAAAAAGAAACAATAAATCCTACAGTAGGGATTTATTATCCGAGGGGACTAACTGAATATTTAAGACAATATTTTAAAAAGTCACCACTGAATAACAATCAAACAGAAATTAAGCAAATGGTGAGATTTTACTATAATGACCCGACAATTATTATACTCATCCAAAGAAAAAATTACGTCAGTGACTCAATGCTAACAATTTTTTTACAGTTTTAACTGATTTACGTGCAGGCGCATTAATTCTACATTTTATTTTTTTAATGTACCTCTTGTCAATAATTAGTTGTGGCACAATACCAAAAAATTGCGCAAGATTTTGTAAGTTATATTTTTTATCAAATAAGGAATAAAAAATTAAGGTATAGTTTTTTTTTTTGTATAAGCTTTACGAAAAAACTGGGGATTTTTTTTCCTTAATTATAAACCATCTGAAACAATAGAATGAATGCATAATCTCGAGGGTAGAAATTATTGAACGTGCTGTTCCAATTATTGACCTTCAAGTCCTCGACTGGATGAGAAGCTCTCGCGCGGCACTGGGGATTATTGCATGGTGTGAATCTGTTTACCCTAAATATTCATTAGAAAAAGCTTCCGAAACTGTAGGATTTAATGTGACCAAAAACTTTTCTTCCCCCGACTATAATGTAGATTTCTTTTGACATATTCATGTCTTATTAAATTTCAGGTGGTTCTGCCGGGGAGCATGACATAGGAATTCGAAAGTACTGTTTGACACAACAAATTACTCAACATTTTCCAAGAAACTAGTTGTTTATTGATGTAGTGAGTGATTTATCAATCTACTGTCTGTAAGTCTGCACTTAAATTATGAATAAATGAATATAACTATCAGTATATCCTGGATTGACTTATACACTGTTGCGTCAACAGTACTTTCAAATCCCATTCTAATCGCGGTTTGATAATTTGATCCCCGACGTTGGTCAGCTGCGTATGTTTTATTTGGCTCCTAATATCTATAATTTTATAATTCTAGACCAAATTCACCAGCCTCCAAAGCCTAGTCAATATCCTACTCTACTTGAGGTCCCGGTATTGAATCCCAGATAAAATGAGAACCTGTATAATGTTCAGAGCCCGGAAAATCCATAGCAAAAGTAATATCGATATCGAGTAAGTTTTGTCTAAAAATCATAGTGATATAGTAAGTTAAGGGTTTCTTTTATAATTATTGGTTATTTCATTTAAAACTTGCGAAATTTATATTATCAACGGTCGGGTGACAAAGACGTAATCAACCTCATTGAAAATAATAGACACTTCAGAAAATTAATACTGCATAAGACATTGAATATCATTATTGTCATTTCATTGCTATGACAGCGATAAAATATAAGTTGTGTCTCTGTAGATAATTATGATATATATCATAAAACAGTTTGAAACAGACGTGGTTGAAATATAAACTTACTCGATATCGATAAAAAAATGTTTCTCACTCTAGTTTGATTGCGACAGTCTTTTGTTTTGCTAAGGATTTTCCCGGCTCTGATCATTTTTATTTATTGTGTGTCCTTCTTTAGCAGTCGATAAATAAACGATAAACGTTATCGTGTCAGAAGCACCTCCCTTTGAAACGGAATAAATTAGGCACATAATTAATTCGATGGCTTCATGATTCATTAGACAAGGCGTGCCTAACGACTCGTTTGACAATCAGAATGTTATGTTTGTTTTCCACTACCGGAAAATAAATGAGTTTCAGTCAAAACATACCTTTTGGTATGTACGGTCGAGGAATTTAATTTCCTACCCATTTCGTACCTAGACATAATAGCTATAATATAACAGTAGCAGCTTTCATATTGATTGTCACTGTGACAAGGTACGAAATGGGTAGGAAATTAAATTCTTTGACTGTACGTAAACGTGTTTTCTGAGGCACTAATAAACTCATGTCGTATTCAGGGTGGTCATGAGTACACCGACAAACATTAGGTACCCATAGATTTTTTATGCCAAAAGAAATACAAAATATTATATGACAAGAAAATATCCGACAAAATGTTTTTTACTTTTTCATTTTTTTTATTTGTTTATACATGACCATTAAAAATTGTAAGGAAAGATTTTTTTAAGGTGGAATGTCACGGTCAGCTAGGCACTACAACGCCAATAGATGGCGTTATAGTGCATAGGTGGCGCGAATTCTACGTATTTTTATATTTTATGTATGATAATAGAAATATTTTTAATAAGTAATATGTTAGCCGCAAATAAACTGCCGTTTCTAATGTGGCCAACTAAATTTCAGGTGAGGTTTAATTTACAAAGTAAGTTTATTTGAATAAATACGAAACGCTGCCGCGGCTGCGCAGTATGCACACACACATTCAAACCTTTATTCGTTCACGAAACCGATTGCTTATTTCGGAACGTGTATTGAACTTGGATTAGGCTAGTTGGATGACTGTCTGACGCACATTCATTAGGACCAAGGCTCAAATCTCGTAATTTCAATATATTTTTTACTTTACATTACATGACTTTTATTTTTTTTAATGATACTTTATTTATAATTACATTTTTTTCAGTAATAAATAAATAACCTGTGGCCTACCCCACAAAACTTTACAAGCGTATAATTCTACAAAATTGTATAAATTCGAAAACAAATAATTGTCAATTTTGTACATTTATATGCTTGTAAAGTTTTGTGGTATTGGTCCCTGAACTACCAACCTAGGTTTAATTTTGGTGACCTTATATATTTACTCACCAAAAACCTTTTCAGGTGATGTTATGGCATCCAGTTCCGGTATTTTTTGCATGGTCAATCTGAAATAGCCTATACTACTAAAAAACGGGCCTGGATGTCCTAACCTAATAGGTGTCCAATCAGATTGGGACGGAATCTATTCGATGACTTCAGTCAGATAAGTTTTAGATATTTCTAGTCACTTTAATTATTAGATTCCTTCCCATTCTAATCACGTGCGGAATACATAGATAAAGAAAACATCAATTTATAAATTCAGTGTTTTATTTACACAATATCATATTATTTTTATTTATTATTCCTATTTTACGTTTTTCTGGTTTTATACATGGATATAGGAAGATTGCTTGACGTTGTGTGTGTTGCTTGGAAGTGAGCCAGACGCATCTACACATATTGTGACACCTGCAGTTGGCCCTGGATCTGAAATCAGAATACTCATCGTCAAAATGGTGTATGATGAATTGATGATTACTGGAATAAAAAATACATTTCAGCTTTGTCTAGTTAGGTGGTGGTGAACTTGACTGCGAAGTTAGGGAGGGAACCTGGGTTCAAAACAGGGTTCAGTGAGTATCTACAAAATGGTTATATTTTTAAAAGTTCAAGGCCTGGAACTCATCATCCCTCAGGAAACTAACGTTTCCGGTATTTATGTAAAAAAAAAATAGTATTCTTATAATATAATATATATTACTATTTATCTACATGTCAAGTTTCCTTATTCCAATCCGATGAGCAGTTGTTGCGAAAACAATAAACATCGAAACATTTTTGTTATAATAATAGTGGAAATATACAGGGCGTCCCACGGCGATGCCACATGGAGGGAAAGTACCTTAAATATCATAGATAGCGTATTTTGCTGAAAGAAGACTTCATTTTATTTTTAAGACTTAGTAAAGTTGCATTCAAAGTTTTTGAAAAAATTACTTGCTTCACCCGGAAATCGAACCAACTACAATTTTTTTACAAATTTGAACCAAACTTTTTTGGTTATTCTTTTAGTTTTAGATACTATGTTTCTTAAGGAAAATTGTTATTTTTTATCTATTCTTTCGAATGACAGAATAAAATTACGAAAAATTTTTTTTTTGTTTTAAAGTAGGTTCGATGCCTAGAAAAAGCAAAATTTTTTTTGGATTTTTTTAAATGCAGTATTATTTAATTTTCAAAATAAAATAAAGTCTTCTTTCAGCAAAATACGCTATCTATGATATTTAAGTTACTTTCCCTCCATGTGGCATCGCCGTGGGACGCCCTGTATAATAAAAAAAACTGTTTGAATACTGGGAGGAAAGATATCCAGCAAGTCAGCCTCTACAGAACTTACCTTTTGATTTCTCCGTAATATACTATCATTTCTCCATGGCTTCGCTTACAAGTTTTTGTAGGCCCGAGTATCGGTGGTTTTTATAGCCTTTCCGGGACGTTTGTGGCTACATAATATACAAACGTATAATAAATCCTCATGTAAATCACTGCACGCTATGAGATATTTCAAACAATCGTAGGCAATTTAGTGTCAATTCGGATTAAATTTGTAGGTATAAACAAATGGTAAAACGATAAAGTACTGCCGGTGATTTAGAATCCGTGACGTTTGAATTTAGTGTTGCCTTGCCAAATAGGTTTTACGTTCAGTTCCACGAGACTATCATTTAGTACGCACATCTATTATAAAAACATTAAATGTAAGAAATCCATCCTGTAGTGTAGGTATAAATGCAACTAGTATGTATAGGTATATTTTCTATAATAAAAGGTCTTTCGTTTGGCTTTTACGTGGGGATATGGCCTATATGGCAACATTAGCAACGCTTGCGTTTGATATTGTTGAAAAATAAATAACATGCGAAATGCGTTAGGGCAGAGCGGCAACGTAGCATTTTCAGCCAACTGGCAACGTCGCCTTCCAACGCACACATCGAACGTACGATTGGTGTATGACACTGTCGTCGTTCACCCACATATTGACAAATCTTTACTAAAATAAAGTACTAATTTAAGCTATTATTCGACCCTTTATATTACAGAAACATAATTTGCCGCAAACAAATATAAAAATTATTGTCGATTTAAGTGATTTCATTGTAAAACTATGCTCCGTTTACCCATATTTGAATAAATACATTAGTATGAAAAACGAACCACCTTAAAGTATTTTGAATTCGCGAAATAGTACATTACGACAGATGTGCGAGTGGCGATGTTTTAAAACACGACCGATAGGGAGTGTTTTAAATCGACACAAGATACGAATTTCGTTTTTGCACGTGTCTCGTACGACGTTTTTTAGTACTGATGGCCCTCCGAAGTTTTGGACCTGACGTAAAATGACCCACTTCTCGTACTAGAGCCTAAAAAAGGCACGATCTGTACAAAAAAAATAAGACATTTTCGTACGTATACTTCACCTGATGTCGACATTTCGTATGGGAAAGTTATTTTTACTCACTACTTCACGGATTCTTTATTGAGTAAATATCGAGTCCTCAATAATTGCAATTTACATAGTAAATACCCTGTAAATGTAAATTACCATCATGTTAGCTTCAAAATGTATAAATACATACCACATAATCATAGTTGTCGATTTCTAAGAATTAACATTTGACAGTTTAGCAATGACTCTTAATCTATAACTGTCAAAATTTCATTCTTAGACCTCGCAGACTATAGTAGGTACCTGTAAACATTACACAGTATAAATACCAGATAGTTTAAATTACTGTCGTGATACAACTCCTACAACAGTATGCAAGTACTATTACTATACTCTTTTTGGTTTGGTGTTTAAAAAAATGTAAACAGTCTTGCAGTTTCTTTTTATTGAAAAATGCATATAAGAATCCAAACTAGGTACTTAATGAATCAAAAACAATGTAAGTCACTGTATTTCCTTGTTATATTATGTATATTTGCTAAAACTTATTTTCTACTCGTAGTTTTCAATAAAAAGATACTGCAAGATTGTTTACCTTTTTTTAAACAACGAACCAAACAGAGTATACTTAGTTTATTTTTATTTTTGACGTTGCTAGTTTCTCTAGCAGACGTTTCTCATTACAGAATTAACAAGCGTGTGCAGTAAAATATGCGGTAAAAACGGAATTTCTACCCATATCTGACAGCATGTCACATCTGTATATCATTTGTTTTTGTAGCGAATGTTACATGCATTATTTTATTTTTTAATAAGAGGAGTTGACCAAATGAGTGAAATGAGTAATTAAGTGGTTTTACTTATGTTTAGTAAAAATAAAATCTTTCAGGTTACTGTGGGCAAAGTTGTATGGAAAGTGGACCAGAAACCAACAAAGCTGAAAGTTATTTGATTAAATAGGTATTTCATTCATTATACAGGATGCTCGCGAGCATTCTGAAAGATTTTAACTTTGCATTCTAGACATCAAAATAAACAAAAAATATTATGAGACTTAATGTCAATTCCACCAAATATTTTTTTTTTTCTTTTTATAGTCCGTTGATACGCTTAAATACCCGTTTGCCATTGTGGAAATCTTTGGGGGAGGCCTATGTTCAGTGGTCTTTCGGCGGATATGATGATGAAAATATCAAATAAGGTTTTATATACGAGTATTTTCTACTGAGCATTACTCCACGATATAGATACATGTAAAAAAAATGATGTGTGAAATAAAACAGTCGTGTCTCATGTTTTTATTCTATGCGTTTCATTGTATTCACAAATTATACAGAACGAAATAAAATAAATGAATAAATATCTTGGGACATCTTACACAAATCGACCTAGTCCCACGGTAAGCTCAATTAAGGCATGTGATGTGGGTACCAGGCGACGATATATATAATAGATAGATACTTAAACACATATGCAGCCATGACCAAGGAACAAATATTTGTGATAAATAAATACACAAATAATGCCCTCGCCGGGATTTAACCCAGAACCTCCAGCTTCGTAGGCAGGGTCACTACCAACCAGGCTACAGAGGCTGACAATACTTATACTAATACTTTCAAATAGTTACATATTTAAATAAATAGCAATATGCTCAGATAGCTCTTAGTACGTACAAAGTCGCGAGTTGTTTCACATAAAACACTCAGAAACGTTTTATTCTGTCGTTATTCCAGAGTGTCACTTATCCCCGAGTTTAAACTCCGAAGTTTCGACTCTAAACATTGGATAGGCTCTTAAAAAAGGGGTCAAGTGCGAACAGAAGGGCCACGGTGGAGCTTAGATGTTTCTTGATTATATTATCATTTAACAGTGAATCAATTGGCTAAGGAAAGTTTTCTGAAGGTATAAATATTAAGAAATAAAACTATGAAAAACAGATAAACTCGCGTATATCAACTAATTTTAACTTCATTCCGACGTTTCGAACACTTTACAGGGTTCTAAACGTCGGACGAACCCTGTAAAATTAGTTAATATACGCGAGTTTATCCGTTTTTCATAGTTTTATTTCATGTGTAATCCTCGCGGTAACCGAAGAAAATATTATGTTTTTCCCTGATAGCTATCGTCTTAAGGTTCAAGAAAATGTGGCTCTTTTATTTTTATGTTGTATAATTTGTTAACAATCTTTTTTAAAATGAGTGTGATGTCATTTGTACAGTTTTATGGATGAACAGAGCCTAATGCTTTCGTCCGCAATTAGTACAATGAAATAGAAAAAAAAAATCTGTCAACATCAATGTCACTCGTGTCATTCATTCATTTTTTTTCTTTTTCAGTGTATTTGTGGCGGACGAAGGAATTAGGCTCTGTTCATCCATAAAACTGCACAAATGTCCCCTCACTCAATAAAAAAAGCTTTTTGACAAATTATAGGAAATAAAAACAAAGAAACGGCATTTTCTTGAACCTTAAAACGACGGCTATCAGGGAAAAATATAATATTCATACATTCAGAAAACTTTATATGGCCAATTAGGTACGATTTAGATGCCCAGATGCACAGTTTTCACCTAATAGTTGTCTCGTAATGGCTGTAAGAATTTTTCATTACCCCAACTCTTCACGTGGGTGTAAGACTCGACTAAGGAATTGAAGTAGCACTTATCATTCGTTGATTGAAGATTGATGATGGGCAGGAGTGTCATCATGGTGGACACATTACTGCGATCGCCAATCTGCTTACATAGCATGGTGATTATGAGCATTTACCTCCTAATATATACATAAGCAGAGGCAGGCGGATGATCAGATTTTTGTATCGGTATTGGAAAATTTCATATCAATTCCACTCTGAATCGTACTATTTCTATTCTCTCTGAATAAGTCCCCATTATTTTGTCCATTGACCGTGTGGTGATGGCAGTAAGAATACATTTGTCACCACCCCAACTCCTCCTTCGGGTGTCGTAAGAGTCGACTAAGGGATTGAAGTGTCACTGACCATTATTTGATAAAAGATTGATGACGGGCAGCAGCGTCATCATAGTGGACACATTACTGCGATCGCCAATCCGCTTGCCCAGCGTGGCGATTATGGGCATTTACCTCCTAAAGCGTTTATACGCTTAATAGGAGAGGCTTACGTCCAGCAGTGGACTATCATAGGCTGATGATGATTTTATCCATGTGTATGTTTTTTTTAAGACATCCCCCTATAACGTAACAAAGCGTTTTTTTAAACAGTGTCGCCTACAAATATTAAGAAATTCCTTTTAATTCTAAGTGAAAATAATACGATAATTCCAAAATTTAAAATTGAAATCTGGGGTGCAACCGTAAATAGAAATAATTATGCATAAGAAGAAAATCAACAAAACCCAACGGAACCCTAACCTAACGCATTACAATTGCAAAGCCGCCATTTGCTTTTTACAATCCGCCATGTTGTTTTACTTTTCTCGCGTTCGTGTAGGGTTACCATGTTTTATGACTTTCAATTATATTAAAATTTCCATGAAAGCAATATTGATAACACTGTTTTCTTATTCATAAGATGTCTGATAGAAAATAAATAGAAACGAGAAACAGCTTCCAAATATAACGTAATAAAAGTACAAATTGTAATTACCTTGTATCTAAATTCTAAGTATAAAAAAACCGTTTCATATATTTTGCAAATTGTAATTATTTTACCTTGTATCTAAGTATAAAAAAACCGTTCCATATATTTTGCACTTAGTCATTGCACTAACAAAATAAAATACCAATTTAATATTTATAGTCTATACCTATCTGTTGCTTTATCTTACTTTTCATCATGACAATTTAAAAAGTCATAAAATTCTCGATCCGAGAGAAATAATGTGTTTTTCAAACCAAAACACACCAAAATTTCCGGACCGTCAACAACTTGAGCTTTATATTTGTAGAAACATGTTGTAAAGTACTAATTATGTAAACAGACTAACAAAAAAAAAACGTACCAATGGCACGCAATGTAAGCCACAGACAATAAATTTTCATAGCAAATGGGGTGGCCATGAGCCTTAACGATCTCATTTCGTGGGCGGAATGTCCACACGTTTCGGCTTTGACCAATTGAAATAATTTCACAGCCTGACACAGTATTTTGTCGGTAAAAACGGAATTTCAAAATTGTAGGGTTAGACCGACGGCCGATATAAAGTTTTACTAGTGCCGTTTTATTGACGATGATTTTCGATACAATTTACAATTGCTGGACACGGTTATGTTGATGATATGTTGTTTATATGTATGTATGTATGTATTTATGTTTACGGCTTCGAGAACAGATTCATAATACATGACATTCATACATTTAGTTAGGGCATTGAGTAGTCTAAACCCTAGCCAGACTGATGTACAGTCACGTCTAGTAATATGTATACATTTCGGAACGTATGTCAATGGCATAAGGACCAAAATCGCATACATGTTATTAGAGCCAACTGTACCTATATTATTTTAAAATTTTGTGTTATTGTAGTTTTCTGATTGTTGAGTCCTGCGTATGTGTGCTTTAGTGAAAAAATTACTTTTTCTTTTAAATTTTATTTCATTTTTATTGTCAGCCTCCGTAGCCTAGTTGGTAGTGACATCTCAGTGAGACATCTCACTCAAATCGACCTAGTCCCATGGTCAGCGCATTCGCGCTAATCAAACGACGATATAGATAGATACATATAGGTACTTAATTACATACATAGCCACGACCAAGGACAAATATTTTTGATAATGATAAATACAGGGTGGAACGGAACGACGGTCTTTCCCGCTACCGACCGAGTCTACCAACCATTACGATGAACTTTCAGTATGGGACCAACATCGAAAACGTACATGGAAAATTTACTTTTCCATACTATGGAACTTGGTAGACTCGGTCGGTAGCGGGAAAGATCGTCGTTCCGTTCCACCCTGTATATACTCAAATAATCTCCTTACAGAGATTCGACCCTGGAACCTCCAGGTTCGTAGGCAGTACTATTACCAATTAAGCTACGAACGCTGACAAACAACCAATAGTGGCAATATGTAAATATTTGGAGCACTGACAAACAAACATTACTACAAATTGCGATAGGAAAACAAACGGCACTAATTAATTCTGCTTTACAAATAAACTATTTCATTTGTTTTTTGCCTTTCTTTGTTAAGCAAAATACCATTTAATTTATTAGCTTGCTTAAATAGTACATTGTGCAGTACGGATAGGTAACGTACGGGTAGGTAAGTACGGAATTACTAACGAGAGTGTTGGAAGCCCGACGCCATAGGCGGAGGGCTTTTAATGACTCGAGTTAGTATTCCACTTACCGACCGAGATGCATACAATAAATGACGTACTGACATTTTTATTACTCTTTCACTTTTCTATTACTCCCGCTATGCATGCAAGCAATCGCGCGCTTAGACAGCAAGTGTGACGAAAAGACTTTAATTATCGAATGGTAGACTCTGTGCGGTAAGTAGAGGCATCAGTAGGCTTATGTACCGCGTTTAATCATTTGTCGATGTTTCCGTCACGTTCTAACAAGTATGCAAGTGCGAAAGTGACGTAGCACGATAATTAGATAAAATGGGAGCACCATAAGCCATATGGCCGCACGCCAATACATCTTACATGTTTTTTCTTTAATAAATAAAAATAATTTTCAGTTGTTCTAGTAACAAGCAGACTGAAAACCCTTGAGTTGATGCGGGTAGACGAAAGTGGCAGAGGAGGAACTGTCATTAACGTGTCCTCGAACAACAAAAAGAGACCCCAACTCCTCCTGCAGGTGTCGTAAGAGTCGACTACGGGATTGAAGTGTCACTGACCATTATTTGATAAAAGATTGATGATGGACAGCAGCGTCATCATAGTGGACACATTACTGCGATCGCCAATCCGCTTGCCCAGCGTGGTGATTATGGTCATTTATCTCCTAATGCGTCTATATGCATAGTTAATAGGAGAGGCCTACGTCCAGCAGTGGACTATCATCATAGGCTGATGATGATGATATTGAGAAATCTTACACAACTACGTCAACTATATCTTGTTGTTATTTTGTCCCGCCACTTAGAGGACAAGATTATAGTTTGCTAGAATACATTATCCAGCAGCAGCTCGTTTGGTCTGAATGCACCTTTATCAGAGCGTGCTGTTGCTCTGCTAAAGGTGCATTCAGACCAAACGAGCATATTCTATCCCCCCACTCTACGAAATTCGATCGTTACACAAAACGTGATTTGTTGATTTCGTAGAGTGGGGGATAGAATAGTGAATGCTCGTTTGGTCTGAATGCACCCTCAAGATGATTAGCGAGTGGTTGGCCAACCGTAAAAAGGACGTGTAAGTGTAACTGTCAGAAAAATAAAATATTTGTAAACGTTAACGCTATTAAACTGTGAGTTTAGAGTGATCCACGAGAACGTAAACAACTGAAAAGGTGATCAATTCATTCATTTACCTTCATATCTCAATTTTTATTTTTCTATTTTATTATAAAAATATTTTAATATCTTCTTCGGCTACCGCGATAATTCATATGAAATAAAAGTATTGCAATGGATTACATTGCGTATATATCATATCATATGATTTATTGTCTCATATTGATGGAGGCAGATCTATCAAATTTACACCACCATCAATATAATTAAACAGTTAAAATCACGTGTATTTAGTCGCGAGTTGATAATGGAGTTGGAGTTGATAATGATGGAGACCTAGGCTTTCCGAAACCTGTCACACGTAGTGACTATATTCACGTGAGTTTAACCGTTTAATTATATTGTGGAGCAACTGATAAAAATATACACACAAAGTCCGATAAGAAGGGCAATCCCTTCCTTTTAATAATATGCATGTAAAACTATGGAATTATATTTATAGATATTATGTCTCACGAAAGTTTCCACCGTCAGTCACCCGTCGTAGACCACGAACCCTGTAATTTTTCGAATACTTCGAAACGTCAGGATGTAATAAAATTAATTTATACATGCGATATAATCCGATACAATAGATTTATCTCAAAAAATATTTTTTTCTGCCTGTAACACTGATTCATCGTGGCCACCCTACATCGTAATGGCGCATTGAAATTCATTCTTTTTTTATCACTTCAGACCGATTAGGCGCCCGTCTTACTCGTTTTAGGGTCTTATTAAGTACTTGAATGTATATTATATTACATTTTAATATGATTAGAAAGAATAAAGCATTATTCACGCTGGACTTATAATATAATAAATTCTTTTTTTATTTTCTAATGAGGCAAGCATCTTATTCTGCCGCCACGGAAATGTAAAATTAATTTTACATTATAACGTTATATTTTTTTCGGTTCCTGCGGTACTTACACATGAAACAAAACCGTGAAAATGGATTTCAAAACATTTTAATTTAATTAATTACATCCCGACGTTTCGTACACTTTCCAGGATTCATAATACAATACGGTACACGGTAGTATCTGGGTAGTTTTGCACTCATTGTCTTATTTTTATGAAAGTAGATACCCATAGACAGCAAACGAATATATGCAATTTAGGTAGTCCGTTTACATAGTTTTATTTCATCAATTAATAATTATTAAACTGACGTAATAAAAGTATTGTACTTGTGCAACAGTTCCTAATTAGTTCTGAAATTCTCACTAAATATTAGTAGGAGCTGTACTAAGGAATAAAATACGAATATCACTGTTTCATTCCACAGCATAGCTTCGTCTCTAGACCGCAATTACGGTCTTATTTTCAATGTTCCAGAAAATACTATTAGTTTTTACTGTAAAACAAAACTAGAAACACTAAACTTGTACAAAATTGACCTCATTCAACTAAAATACGAATAAACTTGAACGTGAACGTTAAAAATGATTTAGACTCCAGAAAGTTGGCGCCAAATTTACGTGAAAATACCAAGATGGCGGCAAAGATGGCTGCCTGTCACATTCATAGTCGATTGAATTTATTTTTAAAGTTAGGCGTGATTTTGACAGTATATTGTAGTTTAAAGTTGTTTTACTGAAATATTGAATAACTTTGACGCCTTCGGGCGTTTAGGCTAGGATTTAATACTGGATTGGTTTTATTTGATATTTTCTTTGTCAGCCTCCGTAGCCCGCTAGCGTAGTCCCTGCCTACGAAGCTAGAGGTTCCAGATTCGAATCCAGAGGACATTATTAGTGTATTTATTTACCACAATCTTCTTGATCGTCTTGGTTATGGTTGTCTATGTATTTAAGTATCTATTTATCAAATAATATTGTCGCCTGGTACCCACATGACGGCTCGAGTTCGTAATTGAGTTTACCGTGTGACTATGCCGATTTGTGTAAGATGTCCCAAGATATTTATTTAATTTATTTTCTGGTTTTGGGAACAGGCTTAAGAATTTCCACAAGAATTGAGGTCACGAAGAAAACAACATGTCATCAAGAGAAATTTTAAATATATAAATAAATAAATATCTTGGGACATCTTACACAAATCGACCTAGTCCCACAATAAGCTCAATAATGGCTTGTGATGTGAGTACCAGGCGACAATATAAATAATAGATAGATATAGTTCGTGAAATATAAATTGGTAACTTTCTGCCTACATTATAGTCAAAGTCAAAGTCAAAGTCAAAATATTCTTTATTCAATTAGGCCCAGCAACGAGCGCTTTTGAATCGTTAAACTAAATAGCGAATGAGAGAAAAAAAAACTACCTCCGGTTCTAACCCTACACCACTGCCTGAGAAGAATCCGGCAAGAAACTCAGCGGGACTTTCTTTTTTCAAATAATAGTTTTATAACATCTTACGGCTAACATGCATTAATTAAAAACGAAACATAAATTTGATTTAATATAAATACAGATATAGTACATTAACTAGAGATGAAGTCTCTAATAGTCAGAACAATTATATAAATTTAATGAATTTTGAGAAATGTATAGATGTAAAGATATATGTAAAAGGGCATACAATTGTTTTTAGTTAAACGTTAAAATTAGCATTATTATACTGCTAGAGATGTAAAGGTCTCTAGTTGTCAGAGTAAAAAGAAAACAAACGGATACATTTCACTAAATGTTTCAGAGATGTATAAGGTCTCCATGCGTCATAATATTAAATAATCATAAATAAACAAACATGTAGCGAATTCAATTTCTCATATCAAGAACAGCAGGAAAATTGTTTGAATTTAAGCCATGAGTGAGCTTGATTAGACCGGTCTCCGCAAACAGCACCCGTTCACGAGTATGACGCGTATCTCAGCCATCGCCTCCCTCAACCTTCTTTCGGGAAAGTGGCGACCCGATCAACGACGCCACCGTAAGCAGTAGTAAAAATAAACATTCAATTTATATTTCTCGAACTATACATATAGATACTTAAATACATAGACAGCCACAATCAAGGAACAAATAGTAGTGATAAATAAATACACAAGTAATGCCCTCGCCGGGATACGAACCCCGAACCTCCAGCTTCGTAGGCAGGGTCACTACCAACTAGGCTACGGAGGCTGACAAATGTATTAGAATAATTACGATAGTTATAAGTGTTTAAAAAATTAAGATCGAAACGAGTGGTGATAAATTAATACACTCGCGACACGACTTACAAAATGGTCCATGGAAAAAACTTGACAAGTCAATTCAAATTACAGAAGGAAAAACCACCTTACTTTTAACAGAATAAGGTGTGAGTTTGCCTTCATTTTTTAAGCACTGGACATGTTTTTTCCGTGGACCCTTCAAGTTTCCTTTCAGCAGTAGCACAGAATAAGTAATAGTACTACATACAGAAAGGCCACGACCACCCCCGCACCAATTCGTATTACCCCACCCCACTCGGCCGCCGGATGACGTTTGCGGTATGCGTCGGTAGGCAAGAAGGAAGATGGCTGGCATTTATTGTTGTATTGCGCGTGTACAGACAGCCGTACGCACACATAGGCACGGAAAAATGTCAGATTGAGTTTTTGTATGCCGTGTCCACCCTGTGGCAGTAGTATTGAACAACGTTTTCAAGAACTGATGGCATATATGGCACAACAAAGTGGCTTCACTCCACCTGATCGTAAGTGAAAAGTAGAGCCCAAATCGCGGCGGCAACGAACAGGAGACAATCAGTAACCTGTTAGTTGCCACCGCCTTGCTGGCCCGCTAGATGCTTCTTCACGCTTCGTTTAAAGGGTCCCAACTTATAGGTATGCGGAAACACATGTGCCGGTAAAGAATTCCACTTTTTAATAGTCCGGCATATGAAGGAATTGCCGAATTTCTTAGTACGTGTGGGAATATTTCCCACGGTGAAGGAGTGACACTGCAAACCGGCACGTGTGGTTTTATAACGGAAAGGGGAGGGCGGGATGAGGGAAAATAACTCTTCAGAACACTAACTTCGACAGTGTCAGTCGGTCGCGTCGCTGAAAGCTAATCTGAAGAAGTTGTGGCTTGCAGACGAGTGTTGACTATTTCATGTGCGGTATGTAGTATGTATGTATGTATATTGTTCATGTGTATATATTATGTAGGTTTATGAGTATATATTTGGATATTTATATTATATGTGTATGTGTATATCTTGTTTAGATTAGCTTTTATATTACTATTTTTTTTTTCTTCCTGATCGCTTTGTACAGTTTGTCTGCCTTCTGTATCTAGTTCTCCTCAACTGCTCAAAGGTTAACTGGAAGAGATCCCTTAATGGGATAAGTTCGCCTTTGTACTTATTCTAAAAGTGATTATTTTTCATGTTATGATTTGTTTTTTTTTTCTGTACAATAAAGTGTTTTACTACTACTACTACTACTAACCATGGTACAGGCGATAAAAAACGCTCAGAGAACCAATGTCCCTACGTAGTTGAAGGGGTTCAAGGTGCCTCGTAACCTTAGAGTCGCCTATAATACGGACTGCCCGCCGCTGCATCCTATCGAGAGCATCGAGTAGGTAGTTATCCACGGAGATACACAGCGTGTATTGAGTTCTCCACAAAGTTACTTAAGTGTCGCCATTTTATTTTTTGTGTCTTTTTTACACCGGCTTCCCCATACAAAGTACACTCGCAAATTTTCGTCGCTAGGGATCGCAACAGAACTTTAAAACATTATTTCAAGTCTCCAACTTAATTCTAAAAATAAACTTCTCTCAACTTAATCTTTAACACAATTTTTCACCCCAGAATTTTAATTCTTAAAGTCCGCAATAAATTCTGGAGAAAAATACAGCCACCTGGGTTTATTTATGTAAGAGATTTATATCGGGGGCAGGGATGACAGCCTGGCCTTTTGAATATAAACGCTAAATTGATTCATTGATTTTTAACGTCCTGTAACCTTGAGTTGGAAAGTAAAGGATACATTTGGTTTTACTCGAAACGTAATGTATTTTTTATCACACTTGCTGTCTATGCTAGCCATTGCATTTTGTCGGCTAGTGTGATGAAAAACATTGTATGCATCACGGTCGGTAAGCGGAATATTAACCCTAGTCATTAAAAGCCCTCCGCCTCCGGCGTCGGGCTTCTAACACTCGTTAGTAATTCCGTACTTACCTCACTTGATGCACAATGTACTAATATCGCGCTCGCAGTGGCACATTGGAGCAAGTGCGCCAATATAACCTAAAGTTACCGATACTTGCAAAGTCAAGGTACTACTTTGGCTCGACACAATAATTGTAACAATTTTTAGGGGAGGCCTATGTCCAGGAGTTGAAGACTTTCGGCTGATATGATGATGATGCTGTGGTCTGACACGTAGGGTGGAACGAAGTTTTAATTTTTCTATATTAAAATAGTGCCCAGGTGTCGACGACGAGTACACTAATTTTATTGAAAGTACAACATTACGATAAATGGGTATTTACTTCATAAATTGATTAAAAATAAATATTCTGGGTCAATATTACAGAAATTGATCTTGTCCCACGATCCAATAAAGGCTTGTTGTATGGATACAAAAGTATAATTGCTCGACATGTTTCGATCCATTTAGAGGATCCTCATCGTGGAGTAATGAGGATAGTTCTCTCCTTTCGCCGACCCCGCCAGCGCTGCCCGCGGCCAGCACCCGTTATAGCAGAGCGTAAGCTCGCAGTACACGTCGGGCTTTGGTCGCGGGCACTCCATGATGAGGATCTTCTAAATAAAATAAATAATAAATAAATATCCGGGACATCTTACACAAATTGACCTGGTCCCACGGTAAGCTCAAAATTAAGGCTTGTGATGTGGGTACCAGGCGACGATATATATATGATAGATAGATACATACAGAAACTTAAATACATAGACAGCCATGACAAAGGAACAAATATTTGTGATAAATAAATACACAAATAATGCCCTCGCCAGGATTCGAATCCGGAACCTCCAGCTTCGTAGGCAGGGTCACTGCCGACTAGACTACGGAGGCTGACAAATGGATTGAAACATGTCGAGCAATTATCGACTTAAATTACGAAGTAAAACGTTTCGCTAAAAATTTAAATATCCGCGCGTTTCTTTCCCATTGCGTGGGCTGTTCACCGCTGTGCATATAATACCCTTTGAGAATTTTAATTGTTAATTTTTTGGACAAATTGACAAATGGAGGCTTAGAAGAGGAAAGGGGGGGAATGTCTTCTACTTAATAATGCGGACCTTGTGGCTTTTAGAATCGACTTTTAGCCCTCTGTTTTTTATTCAAGGACGGTGGAAAATAAAGTGGTCTTCGTGCTGTAAAATAAATATCTAGGGACATTCTTACACGAATCGACCTAGTAAGGTACACTCGGCTAAGATCGGAACTAATGTGAAATCAAGCATTCAATATAAATTTATATTTGTGTATTTATTTTTCAGAAATATTTGTTCCTTGGTCATGGCTGTCTATGTATGTACATAAGTATGTATATATCTATTATATGTATCGTCGACAGTAGTACCCACATCACAAGCCTTAATTGAGCTTACCGTGGGACTAAGTCCATTTGTGTAAGATGTCCCAAGATATTTATTATTTATTTATTTAATGTAAGATCAACAATACCTACTATATTCCGATCCGCAATAACTACTAAAATTGTAGTATTTTTTTCTCACTGGCAATATTATGCATGACGCCATTAGATTAGATTAGATTAGAGAGATTAGAGAAGGTTTAGTTTTGAAAATAAATATATTTAAAAAAATTACGTAAGATGTCATTTAAGAGTAGATTTTGCTGACGTTTATTTATTTAAATACCTAAAAGTACACAGACTGTAGGTACCTATATTATGTTTCAAGTTACAGACGATTTTCCGATTTAATTCAACCAGTATACTTTGCATTGCAAATGTCTCCCAAAATAATTTATAAAATAAAGATTTCTATGAAATCGTTACGAGAAGACAAAAGCTTGATTTTTACAATTTTACGAAACCCGCTACAATAATATAGGCAATAGTTTTTGTTTATCCTCACTTAAGAAACAACGTTCGTAGTAAGGCCCTCGCCTGGATTCGAACCCGAGACCTCCCAGTTTCGCTGTTGTATCGTCAGATTTATTTGAATCCATGTATACTCGAACGATAAATATAAAGTGATATTAGTAATATTGATATTGCAAAAGACCGAAGAGCTGGCGACTTCCTCGCATCAGTATTGCGATACAGCGAGGAAATGCCGCCAGCATCCTCGGTACAATACCACAAGGATCAATCTTAGATATAGGTTAGATTAAGTAGATTAGTTAGATTTAATCTATGTACAATCGACAACACACCTGTGAACACAGGCAAAGTGCCAAAAATATGTAAACAGAACTTTATTGCCTGGACATAAAGGCGTGTATACATATTTCTGGCACTTTGTCTGTATCCATAGCTGTGTTGTCGATTGTACATTAAATTGTAGATGATAATTAGCAATATTGTCAATAATTTGATTAATATTAGTGTTATTAATTATAATTAGCAACGGGCAAGCTGCAGAATATTCTCAACAAAGACTAAAATTTCTGGAAATTTTCATGAGGATTTTCTATGAAAAAATCGATCGGTATTAATACTGACCTGTAATCATTAAACGCGAGTGGCGTGATGTATAATAACTAGCAATGTACCGAGGAGAAGTTTCATAAGTTACGAAACTTCTATTGACAATAATAATATTCTAGGCAATCTAATTTTTACAAGCAAGCTAATCACACCAAAACCGTTATAAATATACATACATACCTTTCAAGGCATATTTGTGTTAATTTTTATTAAAACATCCCACTTTGTCGCTTACCATAAAGACGATATTATTTCCTTGTAACTTCATATGAATAAACTGACAAAGCGGCTTTCTGGCAAACGACAAAGTGGGACGTGTTACTAAACTCACTCACATTTATTTTACGCCTTATTTACTCAATTATGAAATACATTATTCTTCATAACATAACACTATTTCATAAGTTCTCATCGTAACATCTCATTGAGATCTTACTCTTAAATTCTCATGAAAATTCTTGGAAATTTCCGAGTATATTCCGGCAATTTTAAGAAATCTGCAAACTGGTACATTGCTAATTATAACAAGCTACCCACGATTCAATATTAATATAACAATTTACAAATAACGTAATAATTGATTAAAATTCTAGGAATTAGTACTAACAGCTCACAGCATTCATTATTAATATTTATCCCGTGTTTGCATTTGGCAGGTGTACATAGTAATGTTTGTTTGCAAATAATATATAATTCCAATTACATTTAAAACCCACAACGCAAATACGACAATATTACCTACTACCTACCTATTAGTTAACAAACAAAACGAATGTTATATAATTATACACCCTGTTTTTATTGATTTCCGTTATATTAAAGGGAAGCTTATTTAGGTCAAAAATAAACAATCAATCTTACTGTTATTGAGTTATTAAAAAAAATATTTTTAATGACTGAAAAAGTGTATTGCAACCTTTGTTACATCCTAATGAAACTTATTTTGACATGTGTGTGCCGTCAGTCACCTTAGATCTTATTCTTAAGGTTCTCTCACACTTACCATTTCATTTATTATGTATGAAACAAAAAAAAAAAATATCGAATTCCACTAAAACCAATATTCCAGGTAGCTCCAATTAACGTACCAAGCAGCCTGTCAAATTTAACGGAATTAAAAAAACACAGTGTATATTCATCATCATCATCATTTCAGCCATTTATCTCCCATTACCGAGCATAGACCTCTCTTCTAGTACACCATTCATTTCGGTCCTGAGCCTGAGCCAATGTAACCCAGAAGCGTCCCGCAATCTTACAGATGAAGAGTCCACGGAAAGAACGGTTTAGTCAATTCTAATTACAGAAGGAAAAACCACCTTACTTTAAACAGAATAAGGTGTGAATTTTCCCTGAGTTTTTAAGCACTGGACATGTTTTTTCTGTGGAACATTCAAATGTCGGCGACCCAACGAGCCAATGAACGCCCAGGGGCTCTTTCGTCAGAAATAGGCCACCAGTCCGTAAGAACTTTAGTCCTCCTGCCGTCACTCTGCCTGGCAACATGTCCTGCCCAGTTCCATTTGAGTTTAGTAACGGTATCTCCTACGTCTACCTGGGTGCGACTTCTGATTTCGAAGTTTCAAACTCGGTCTTGTAGCTTAATACCGAGCATGGCTCGCTCAGTTAATATAATTATATTAATTTCATTTTGTCACCGCGCCTACGAAGCTGGAGGTTCCGGGTTCAAATTCCGGGCAATATTTGTGTATTTATTTATCACAATAATTTGTTCCTTGGTCATGGCTGTCTATGTATTTAAGTATCTATATGTATCCTATTATACATATACGGGTGTCCCACAGCGATGCCACATGGAGGGAAAGTACCTTAAATATCATAGATAGTGTATTTTGCTGAGAGACGACTTCATTTTATTTTTAAGACTTAGTAAAATTGCATTCAAACTTTTTTAATTTTTTTTTGATAAAAAAATTGTATAAATATCGCCTTGTCGGAGGAAATATTCTTTAAGCATCTTACTGAAAGACATTATTTCGATTTAAAAAATAAAATCCATCTTGTTTTCAAATTTTTTTGATTTTTTTTTGAAAAAAATTGAATGAAAAAGAAATCGCGACGTCGGAGAAAAAATACCTTAATTATTGTTAATGAACATTTTACTGAAAGATGACATTGTTTTGATTTATTTAAACAACAATTTGAATTGCATTTTAAATACTTTCATGGCTAACCCGGGACACGAACCCGCTACGCGAGAAAAAAATATCCTGTAGCTTTGTCATACCAATCGAAAGGATTCAATGTGAGAATTATTTTTTTGCTAAATGACAAATAAAAATTTGGTGGAAACAAAAAAAAAATTCCATACAATAAAAAAAATGAAAACAAATAATTAATCTAACATTTATTCTTAAAGTGTTACCGTATGTGTGTTATATTTATTACAATGAACATACATTTTTAGTCACAAACAAAACATACCTAAAGTTCTGAAAACAAATTGGATCTTGTTTTTTTAAATCGAAATAATGTCTAATGCGTAAGACGTTATTTAAGGGTGGGTAGATTTTGCTGACGTTTATTTAAATACCTAAAAGTACAGACTATAGGTACCTATATTACGTTTTAAGCTACAGACGATTTTCCGATTTAATTCAACCAGTATACTTTGCATTGCAAATGTCTCCCAAAATAAATTATAAAATAAAGATTTCTATGAAATCTTTACGAGAAGACAAAAGCTAGGATTTATAATTCTACGAAACCCGCTACAATAATATAGGCAATAGTTTTTGTTTATCCTCACTTAAGAAACAACGTTCGTAGTGAAGCCCTCGCCCGGATTCGAACCCGAGACCTCCCAGTTTCGCTGTCGTATCGTCAGAGGATTTATTTGAATCCATGTATACTCTCTGGATGCGAATGGCGCAGGACCGGTCATTGTGACAATCTTTGGGGGAGGCCTATGTTCAGCAGTGGAAGTCTTTCGTCTGATATGATGATGATGATGATGATGATGATACTCGAACGATAAATATAAAATAACATTAGTAATATTGATAATATATATAAAAGACTGAAGAGCTGGCGACTTCCTCGCATCAGTATTGCGATACAGCGAGGAAATGCCGCCAGCATCCTCGGTACAATACCACAAGTATCAATCTTAGATATAGGTTAGATTAAGTAGATTAGTTAGATTTAATCTATGTACAATCGACAACACACCTGTGAACACAGGCAAAGTGCCAAAAATATGTAAACAGAACTTTATTGCCTCGACATAAAGGCGTGTATACATATTTCTGGCACTTTGTCTGTATCCATAGCTGTGTTGTCGATTGTACATTAAATTGTAGATAATAATTAGCAATATTGTCAATAATTTGAATAATATTAGTGTTATTAATTATAATTAGCAACGGGCAAGCTGCAGAATATTCTCAACAAAGACTAAAATTTCTGGAAATTTTCATGAGAATTTTCTATGAAAAAATCGATCTGTATTAATACTGACTTGTATTCATTAAACGCGAGTGGCGTGAGTGTATTATAACTAGCAATGTACCGAGGAGAAGCCAAAACCGTTATATAATACATACCTTTCAAGGCATATTTGTGTTAGTTTTTATTAAAACGTCCCACTTTGTCGCTTACCATAAAGAAGATATTTCCTTGTATATTCATATGAATACACTGACAAAGCGGCTTTCTGGCAAATGACAAAGTGGGACGTGTTACTAAACTCACTTACATTTGACGCCTTATTTACTCATTTATGAAATACATTATTCTTCATAACATAACACTATTTCGTAAGTTCTCATGGTAACATTCTCATTGAGATCTTACTCTTAAATTCTCATGAAAATTCTTGGAAATTTCCGAGTATATTCCCACAATTTGAAAATGTTCTGCAACTTGTACATTTCTAATTCACAACGTTTCAAAATTTTCAATGTCCCTAAATCGAAAACCATTTCGAGATATACGCATGTAGATCACAAAGATATATTTTGTAATTTTTTTATCGCAATATTTTTGTAAAAAAATCGTAATAATAGTTTAAAGGGCAAGTGACGTCACATAGCTGATTCAGAGCTGCCACTATAACCAAAAAATCTTGCAGATGGAATGTCTCCCGTTTGGCACATTGGTGACATTTGACACTAACTTATCACCGATTTTCGTCGTTTTCTTATGTGTTTGAAACATCACTGGTGACTCACATCACTTGACGTTTGTAACTTACGCTCTTTCTGCTCGAAGTAGTAATAAAAGGGGATTTTCTCACTAAATTTGCAACTTAATTGAAAAATAAAAAAGACGTGTATCTTTTAATACTGAGTTCTTTCAAAACAGATAAATACTAGCACTAAAAATATGAAATGTTGTCAATTACAACTAGGTACCTACCCACAATTCAATATTAATGTAACAATTTACAAATAACGTAATCAATTATTTAAATTCTAGGAATTAGTACTAATAACTCACGGCTTTAATTATTAATATTTATCTGGTGTTTGCATTTGGCAGGTGTACATAGTAAAGTTTGTTTGCAAATAATATATTATTCCAATTACATTTAAAACCCACAACGCAAATACGACAATATTACCTAATACCTACCTACTAGTTAACAAATAAAACGAATGTTATTTAATTTACACCCTGTTTTTATTGATTTCCGCTATATTAAAGAGAAGCTTATTTAGGTCATAAATAATCAATTTGTCTAAGAAACTAAATCTTACTGTTATTGAGTTATTAAAAAATATATATATTTTTAATGACTGAACAAGTGTATTATCTTATCTTATCTTATTTGCGGGGCCCTTACGGATACACTTCGACCCATTGGGATCTTTTGTGTAATTGCCCCCTGTTTCGCCTACCCCAGGGATTGTTCTGTCAACTCAATATGTTTGAGGATGCACCCTAGCGGTAGCGTTTTGACCTCCTTCGGTTCCAGATAGCCGGTTCCGAAGTCTTTCATCCTTTGTCTGGCGAGGGCATGACATTCGCACATCAAGTGTTTCATTGTCTCTTCTTCCTCGCCACACATTCTACAGTCTATGCTGTCAGAAAGACCCATTTTGGCCAAGAGAGTTTTGACCCCAAAGTGTCC
Source organism: Thaumatotibia leucotreta (assembly GCA_025490895.1). Lineage (NCBI taxonomy): Eukaryota > Metazoa > Arthropoda > Insecta > Lepidoptera > Tortricidae > Thaumatotibia > Thaumatotibia leucotreta. The sequence continues at coordinate 8,637 of JALPQI010007532.1, read as the reverse complement.
CGTAAACACCCCCGTTATGAGTTTGAGTTGTCTTTTGCTATATTTCCAAAGCTTTTTGCTCCAGCCCGAGTCTACTTCGTGCATAAAGAGCTTTGAATGCCTGAGCCCCGTTAGATTGTTCCACTCTTCCTGGTGCTTCCATCTGACTCGCTCTTTCATGGCTGTTTTAATAGTTCCTTGTGAGAGTCCTACAAATGGTTCTGGTCCTACAAAGTTGTTTGTAGAACCCCCTCTTGCAAGCTCATCTGCATTTTCATTGCCAAGGAAGCCCTCGTGCCCTGGGATCCATACCAGTTGCACTTTGTTTCGCCTTCCAAGTTTGTTCAGAGCTTGGATGCCGTTGAATACTAGTCTAGAGTCTACTTTAGGCGCCGTAAGGGCCTTCAGTGCTGCTTGACCGTCGCTTAATATATAGATATTCATACCTTGGGTCTGTCTATCTATAATCTCCTGTGCACAGGCAATAATCGCATAGGTTTCCGCTTGGAATACAGTCGCATAGTTGCCCATACTTACACTACCACGGTAGTCGTTTGCATAAATGCCTGCGCCCGTACCGGATCCAGTCTTGGATCCGTCAGTGTACCAGATAAGGTCGTTCCCATCAGAAATTGGTGGCTGTAGACCCCCCGCCCATTCGGCTCTATTATGAATTTTAGTTTTAAAATTCTTTTGGAAAACAAGTGTATTGCAACCTTTGTTACATCCTAATGAAACTGATTTTGACATGCTCCGTCAGTCATCTGAGATCTTATTCTTAAGGTTCTCTCACACTTACCATTTCATTTATTATGTATGAAAACAAAAAAAAACTTTCGAATTCGACTAATAGCAATATACCAGGTAGCTCCGATTAACGTACCAAGAAGGCTGTTAAATTTATCGGAATTAAAAAAAAACACGGTGTATATTCAGCATCATCATCATAATTTCAGCCGTTTATCGCCCACTGCTAAGCATAGACCTCTCTTCTAGTGCACCACTCATCTCGGTCCTGAGCCAATCTAACCCAGAAGTGTCCCGCAATCTTACAGATGAAGGGTCCACGGAAAGAACGGTTTAGTCAATTCAAATTATAGAAGGAAAAACCACCTTACTTTAAACAGAATAAGGTGTGAATATGCCCTGATTTTTTTAAGCACTGGACATGTTTTTTCCGTGGAACCTTCAAATGTCGGCGACCCAACGAGCCAATGGACGCCCAGGGGCTCTTTCGTCTCAAATAGGCCACCAATCCGTAAGAACTTTAGTCTACCTGCCGTCACTCTGCCTGGCAACATGTCCTGCCCAGTTCCATTTGAGTTTAGTAACGGTATTCTCGTACCTTGGCGCGACTTCTGATTTCGACGTTTCTAACTCGGTCTTGTAGTTTAATACCGAGCATGGCTCGCTCCGTTAATATATATTAATTTCATTTTGTCAGCCTCCGTAGCTTAGTTGGTAGAGACCGTACGAAGCTGGAGGTTCCGGGTTCAAATTCCGGGCATTATTTGTATATTTATTTATCAGAAATATATTTGTTCCTTGGTCATGGCTGTCTACGTATTTAATCAAAATGTATCTAAGTACATGTATCTTTCTCTTATACATATAAGGTACACGCGGCAAAGATCGAATCTAATGTAAGATGGGATGACCGCAATAACTACTAAAATAGTATGTTTTCCTCACTGGCTATATTATACACTAGCGACCCGCCCCGGCTTTGCACAAGTACTACACCTACATAAAAACCTTCCTCTTGAATTACTCTGCCTATTAAAACCATTGCGTAGTTTTAAAGATTTAAGCGTACAAAGGGACATAGGGACAGAAAAAGTGACTTTATTTTATACTATGTAGTGATGATAGTGATGACGCCATTTCACCCCGCCCGCCCCTCTCGCTAGTATGCAGCAACTGCTCAGCCGCATCAGTCGTGAACTACGAACGTTTAAAAAAAAAGACGAGACAGTTAGCTGCCTTTCGCTTACGATTGACGATTAAACGTTAGCAATTGGCAACTTGCTAAGCATGCTGATATTGCTGATGTCATAGAACGTTTTGTATACATATAATACCACACCGAAACTATGATCTTAATACATTAAGTGTAACAATAGAGTACGTGTTTACATAGATAATTTTGAAGATCGTTGCAGCTCTGATATATCTGATGGCGACTGTACTTATTAGGTAGCCCACAAGTTTGATACACAGAGGCTTAGGGAGGCCCACAGAGGCCCGTAAAATGTATGTTTACTGCGCTAAGTGCAACCCTTTTAGAGTTACGGCAAAAAGCCGCATAAAAACAGGGCAAGTTTAACTAGCTTGGACATAGAGTTACTTGAAGAGACTAAGATAATAAACTACATAACATATATCTTTTCACACCACCTATTCGAATACGGGTCTTTTCTTCCCTGCTAGGAGGGATCAAAGTGGCACTTTTCTGTTCAAGGACTTTCTATTGTCAGCCTAAAAAATTACAATGAAATATGAAAATAAACACGGTCGTACGTTCGTAATTGATAAAAATTTCTTCAGAATTGATTATTTGCATAAATATTAAATATGTGATATATTATTTTTCTCGTAAGTGGTGTGAAAAGCAGTATGTGTCACACAGTATCAAAATTATTTCGTCTTGGGCGTTAACGCTTGAATCCTTCATTACGCTCAGGATTCCACTTTAGAATCCCTCTCTACAGTTGGAATTCAATTGTGGAATCCATCGCTCCGTTCAGGATTCAATATACGCCCACGCCGGAAATATACCATGTTGATTGTGATACAATCTACTATAGTATTCTTAGTGCAACGGCCGTAGGCCTCTCTTATTATTAAATACACGTATAGACGCATTAAATGGAAGGCCGAAATTGCCACACTGGGCAAGCGGATTGGCGATCAGTATAGTGTGTCCACTATAATGATGCTCTGCCCATCACCTTCGACAACGAAAACGAATAAAAACCTTCTATAAATGAGAGACGTATACAACTTAGCAATGTACCGAGAAGTTTCCTAAATTGCAAAACTTCTATTGGGCATGTTCTTGGCAATTTTCTGGTTGCCCTTAAAACCAGCGCAATAACTAAAGCCCTTTAGTTATCGGCATATGCTGAGTGGTATCCATTTTCATGTTTTGTACTTAGGTTAAGCTTTAGCATAAATTAAGTTTTCTTTTTGTTTCTATTTTTAGCATTAAATAAACATTTTTCATTTCATTTTCATTTAGATTTTACAAGCTATTTAACCCAGATAATTCTGAAACCAAAAAATGTGCCTCTGGATTTTTTACGATAAAGTGATTAATTGTCAATAAAACACTACAGTTTTAACACCTGGTCGGCGTAAGTGGGAAACATGCCATAACCGTTGTCTATACCCACATACAATGTTTCCGACAGTAAAAGGTCCAAAAACCACATCATTTGCCCTCTAGCCACTTCCAAAAACTTTACTCTACAGTCTGAAAGACAAAACTATTTCAAAATGTAGACTTTATATCGTTACAGTAAGGTCTACAAATAGTGGAGAGAGTCCAGTACGCAACTTACATTTTATATCTCTAAGCTTATGTAAGACCCCTTTTTACGGGTCCTCTAATTGGGTAAAATATGTCAAATATGGAAAGCTGAAACGTAAATAGATACTTAGTTACACAAAAAAGCGAATGTTGGCAACAAATAGTACATTGTGTTTAATGGCGGTAAATAAGAAATTGTGAACGAGTGTGAAAGTAAAGCCCAAGCCGAAGGCACGGGCTTTACTTCACATCAGTTCATAATTCTTGTACGCCCGTGGCACACACAATGTTTTCATCGCACCTGTGAGGCAAAAAAAGTAAATAAAACAATATACTTTCACAAAACTACTCTAAAATGATCCAAATCATTTCTCAAAATCAGGGATAACTCTTTTTACCATTTTTATAACAGAAATCCCTGCGTGGCGGACGCCTAGTGCGACGTAATGTTGTATGAAAATCCTTGATTACCCTAGGGCGTAATGACACATCTACGGCGCGCATCGCTGCAGCGCATTGGCGCACTTACCGAACAGGTGTGATGAAAAGTATAATAAATCTGTCATATTCTAACGAAAACTCACGTCACCATGACGTATGGAACTTCGACTATCCTTGAGCAATATTCTCCAAAAGTTTATAAATTTTGGATCGATGGAATGTTTCATACAAACATTTTAGGAGATTTTGGGAAATTTCCCAACATCATCAACACCACATTTCCCAAAATCAAACACAATATAACACACTCAAATAATGCACTTAATTTGAAAATTAGTTATTCGTATTTCACAGATAGGCATACATGCAGTTATATTAATATCGTGTACCTTTTTTTTTGTTGCCGATGGTACTACGATTGCTGGAAATATGTATATTAGTATAGTACCTCACTTCATTTGAAGTAAGACAATGTATCACTTCATTTTCGGAAAAGAGGTACCTACTCATACAAACACATTTTACATTGATTAACTACCCAACACTAATGTGGTGGATCTTTCTCAACATCATTGACTCTACGAGCCTACCAAATTTTATCAATATTAAAGACTTGATCCAAATGTAGAAACTTTTCGAAAAATGCTCCCATAGGCCTGTTGAAACGAATAGCTAAATAGACATTCAACGTACAGGGTGAACGATATGAATTGGTACCAATTTTAAAAAGGAATGTGATTTTTATTTGCAACAATTTATTACTATAAGTAAGAAAAAACAAGAGGAAAAATAATAAATTTTGTGATTTACTTTTAGTCAATATATTTACTACCTTTTGCCTTTACTATAGTCTTCAAATGGTAAAAAAATATTTGCTCGCAGCACGTTAGTAGTATGTGCCAGTGAAATACGATCGCTTTCTTCATTGCATTTATACTAGCATGTTTAATTGCTCTCACCTTTCTCTTCAGAATAGACCAGGTAAAAAGTCCAAAACTGCACTGGAGAAATGACACGTGAATTTCGGGATTCAGCAATTTTTGGTTCTTACGAGCTTTATAAGCCGAAGCTCAGTTTCGTTCTTATGATTGCGGTCTACAACCCAAATGTTTTCGTGCCTAAGACAATGCGGTGTCCAAAACATATTTCCGATAATAAGCCACTATTACTTTGACACCAGACTTAAAAAAATCTACTTAGTAACACTTCCTATCGTTCACCCTGTAATTCATGTCTTAGCTGAAACGGCAAGCTTTTCATTCAAAAAGAAAGTAATAATTCAACAAAGCCCAAATTATTTCAATTAATACGATTGCGGACTTTTGAAAGACCAAATTGCATGCTAAGCTCCAAAGTTATCCCAATTAAAATTTAACAAGCCGAGGTTCCATTCGAAGGCCTTTGTTATATAACTTATATTATGTTCTACGTTCTTTAATTTTTGTTTGAGTATGGCTTGAAGTGGCTTTGAATCGATTATCGAAATATCATCCTAAGTTAAACTAGATGGGTCAAACTCAAAATCATGTCACGAGTCTTTCCGGTGGACATTTTAAAAGTTAAGGGCTATGAGAGTTAATTTTCTTATTAAACCCTTATTGTCATTTAAAGGCACTCCTTTCCTATTGAATTGTATGATAAAAATCACGACTACACTCCTACACTACACAGTTGCTTACTATTGGCCACAGGAAAGAGGGGCTCTATATACAGTTCAGCTGAACACGCACTTTTTCTTTCGTGTTGTCGATAGTTAACAGCCTGTGGACAGGTAGTAATGATTTTTATCATACAACGCAATGAAAAAGGAGTACGTCTTAATGAAGATAAGGCTTTCATAAGAAAATCGAGCTTCCGAACATGGGTTTGCATTTGACCCAGATAGGCCAATTAAGTACGTGCACATAATATCAAAAACCCCCATTACAAAGATATAAGGACGCAGTAGTGACGTCATAGGCACCAAGTCCAGAGTTTTCACGCGATTTATCTTCGTAAAATTTTAGTCGCTTGTCCTAACAACAAATGTGTCTATTATTTTTTGATACCCTGAATTCACTACATAGTATAAAACAAAACTGGGGATATCTGTAAATATAGTTTAGGTCCTTTAGTTTAAGGTAGTTTTATTGTAGTTTTTTTATTTTATTTAGATTTTTTTAGCTATTAGATGTAATTTTATATTATTGTTTAAGATTTGTTAGATTAATAATAAGTATATGTATATCCTATGTTCTTACTTTACTGTTTTTGTAATATTAATAATATTAAATGTATGAACAAAACAACTTTTGATGTCGCTATATCCGTATATACTTAAATCATTAAAACTACGCAACGGATTTTGGTGTTTTTTTTAATAGATTGGATAAGTTTTAATACCAATGTACCTACCTCTACTACCCGTGCAAAGCGGGGGTGGTCGCTAGTATAAAATATAATTTGTCATCCTCCGTTGCTTAGTTGTACGAAGCTGGAGGTTCCGGGTTCAAATCCCGGCAAGGGCATTATTTGTGTATTTATTTGTCACATATACATATTTTGTTCCTTGGTCGTAGCTGTCTATGTATTTAAGTAGATATACATCTATGTATCTATCTATTATACACGGTGATCAATCAATCAAACAGTATAAAGGGCTTGGAAACCATAACAGATAGCGAAATCTTATTTTAGGAACCATGAGATCGATTTTAGTAAAAAGGAAAACTGCATACATATACTTACTCAAATACGCGTACTCGGCCCAGAAATCGAACCGAATTTGTTATGTTTATTTGAATATGTTCATTATTTCTCCACGAACCAGATATTCCTCCAGATTGTCATCCTGTATATTCTTCAAATACCTACATAACAAAGCAAAGGTTATTTACTGATTCTAAATATCCACCATGGTACCGTATTGATTTATATCGGCCTTGTTTAAAATAAAAACCATTAAACCAGGAGCGGATTAACCAATTTTATGTGTTTTCGAACAAGGAAAACACATTACGTGGGTACATGAAATAATAACCGTGATTTCCCGGGGGCGGGCGACTCAACAAATCCAGTTCACGTGGAACAGACACTGATGAAACTTTTATACCAGGAGCAAGGAGGGCTACGACGATCTACTAATGCGATTCAATTTAGGACCTGGGTATTTCTCAGAGCTTAAATGGACATCTCATTCATCTGGTCACGTTTTTTTGGAAGTGGCTACATCTTTTGGTATCATTTTCGGTCGTCAGATACAGCACCCATTTCTCTATAAGACAACCAAAGCCAACCTCAAATCATTCAGCCACTTCCAAAAAAAACGTGACCAGATGAATGAGATGTCCGTTTACACTCTGAGAAATGCCCACCTAATCTGAATTTGTGAATTTATGTCAGTTCCATAGAAAAACTGTCAAAAACTAACAAGAATGGAAGGGAATTATAAATTGACTTACTATTAATAAAAATGTAATAAATATGTAATAATAAATGTGTAATTTGAATTTTAATAATTTTAAAAATAATTTTGGGCTATTGTTTATATAAATTGGATAGTTTCTTGTCAAATTTCTGCATACCAGAAAGGAAACAAAATGTATAATTAATTAATTGAAATCCTTAATGATTAATGATAATAGTAATATCAAATAATTACCAATTTAAATTAATGTATTAATTTTAATGATAAATATAGGTAGTTTGAACATAATGTATTTCTGAACATAATTTGCATGTTGGATGACGACAGGATACCTGCTTCCGAAACCGTGTTGTACCTACTATCTGTACTTGTATATCTGTGTGTCCTTAGCAAATAAAATATCTTTATCTTTATCTTTTATCTTTATCTTTAAGAACCTAAACTCTGCGAACAAATAAAACATGGAAGCCGCACGCCATACTATATTGTCTGGCAAAAACGGTCCTGAATTTTAGTTGACAAGTGTCACCCCTTATTCAATACATCGCGGCAATGAATTTGAATGTCAACCTATAAAAACTTAAACCGCCATTTAAAAATAGTTGTGATTGGTCCATCAAAGTTTTGATTGGCGATATTCAATAAACATTTGTCAAAGATGTTGCGCCGAAATATGCGCAGTTTCACGAAAAGCGCTATGTCCGGCCCATCTTGACACAATAGAATAATTGGTTTTGGGGGCATTTTTGAGCTAGCGTTAGACGTCCATGTTATATATGGTCGCAGCCTAAACTGAATCGCATTTACGCCGTCATGGTATCCCCCCTGACTGGGACTGAGATAGGCTGGTGATATGATACGATAACTTATAAATCTCTTTTGATTTTCATAATTGTAAAGTATCCAAAAAAAATAGGTTCAAACAATCTTGACAAACACAATTATTGACATCGGTTATAGGCTAATTCTGGCGTCAGTATGAAATGAAATGAAATATTCATTTATTCAAAGAGAAACATTACAACGCATATGGGTTCTGAGTTTAGTCCGTCAGTCCTATTATCTTCTATTCTGTTGACTGATACCAGGAGAATTTGAACTCGTGTCTTTGAACTGCTATTAGACTGATTGGAAATGACTAACCGTCTAAGCGCTGCCGTCTAAGTACGTCAATTCTAATGCTAAATAAACGAACATAAATCATTTTCCTTGACAGTACATGGTTTCTTTGTTACTTTTTATCTAATCCTAAAATTACCACAAACACCCCTAGCGTGCT
>JALPQI010007531.1:0-48594 GCA_025490895.1 Thaumatotibia leucotreta | reverse complement strand
GTTTGAGGTTTGTTTACATCTTTTTTAGATTCTACTTACGAATGGTATAGATGCCTACAACTCCAGAAGATGTAGTTATTGCATGTGCGTTGCTGATCCCTTATAAATAATAATAAATAAATAAATAAATATCTTGGGACATCTTACACAAATCAACCTAGTCCCACGGTAAGCTCAATTAAGGCTTGTGTTGTGGGTACCAGGCGACGATATATATAATAGATAGATACGTATAAATACATAGATACATACACAGCCATGACCAAGGAACAAACATTTGTGATAAATAAATACACAAAGAATGCCCTCGCCGGGATTCGAACCCGGAACCTCCAGCTTCGTAGGCAGGGTCACTACCAACTAGGCTACAGAGGCTGACAAATCCCTTGAAAATAAGACTATTTACTGTCAATATCAAAAGGTACATTGACCGGTAAGTTTGCATTCATTATCATCATCTTCATTTCAGCCGTTATCGACTGCTGGAAACAAGCCTACTCAATACACTTGCAAATTGACCGGATGAAAGTAACCTGCATCGATCGTCCCCGTAACTCTAACCCAGTGTTATTCACTAAGGAAACCGCCTTGCTAACAGCGCTGCGTCAGCGCTGCGGCAGCGTCGAGCCTAAAAATAGTATTCACTAATGCACTTTAAACGACACTAGCGCTCGGCGACGAATGCGGCGTGAGCTGGAACTACACTGCGTCGAGAGTTACCGCCTACAGTTCGACGACGAGCTGTTCTATGTTAGTGAATACCGTTTTTTTCAGCGCCGCGCTCTACGTCGAAGTGAAGGCTGTCTCGTCGTCGAGCTAGTTGACGAACGCAGCGTCGAATGTGCGAATAAGAGAATAGCATAGCTGGTCGTTCGACCGCCTTGCGACCTTGGTGGGCGTGGGGTAGCATATAGGTATGCTTCGTTTCGTTTGTCACTACGTGGTCTCCACTAGAGTACTAACCTTTTTGCCCCAATTGCCATCTTCAGCTCGTCGAGCTATATGCCCTGCCCATTGCCACTTCGGCTTGCTTACCTACAATGCTACGTCAGTATCGGTAACCTTCGCCTACGAACCTCTTCATTCCTGGGTGCTTAGACAAGTTGAAAATCGCTAGCGCTTAAGCGTCAATCGTAAATGACAGGCAGCTAACTGTCTTTGTCGCACTAATACGAAAGAGTGAGAGAGGGAAAACTACGATACGCTAGGTACTAAGCGTTAGCGATTGGCAACTTGGCTATGCATCCTGTAGACTTAGCACATGATTGGTGCGACAATATTATTATGTCGCCGCGAGATTGACTATCCGTCCCTCTTTTATAAATATAGTTAGTAAAAGACGGGTAATCATCTCGCAGCGACATACTGTCGCAACAATCGTGTGCTAAGCATTTGAAGCAATGCATATCAGTGATTTGGTCTCTCATTGCATTGCTTCAAATTGTTCGAGTTCAGTATTCGTTGACCGGACTCTATTTTTGTTTATACTTATTCTAAATCGGAACATCAAGTACATCGTAAACGCTGGTTTATAGGTAAGCAATTGCTCAAAGTTTGTGATAAGTACTGGCTTGTGATTGACGAAAAAGTCTGATTGGGCGATCAAGGAAAACTGTAGTAAAAACGGTGGAAAAGAAAATACTGAAATAAATATATTTATGCTTTTTAGGGTTAAAGGAATAGAAGAAAGAAAGAAAAACCATTTATACGAAGCGAAACATATTAAGTAAAAGGTTCGTAACACAATATAATCTTTTGAACCTGTCGCCTTAGCCAAATTTCCAATCGCTAACGCTTCGTAGCGTATCGCAGTTTTCCCTCTCTGTCACTCTTTCATATTAGTGCGACAAAGACAGTTAGCTGCCTTTCGTTTACGATTGACGATTAAGCGTTAGCGATCGGCAACTTGTCTAAGCACCCTGTTACTTAGTATGACCATTTGTGACGATACACTGACCATGTATTTTTCAAAGATGATGGGCAGCAGTGTCATTACTCATTAGAGTGGACACTACACACTACTGCGATTGCCAACCCTCTTGTCCAGCGTGGCGATTTTCTATAAGCGATCAACATACTAGCTTACATTTTTAAAATTTAACGCCTTTTTAACTGCCAAGGGCTGTTGAACAAAACTCACTACAATTATAACAACTTACATTCGTAACACTCTTGATGCGATCGTGATTTTTGATGAAGGCCTTCAACTATGTACGGTCGGCTCTAATAATATGTATACGATTTGAACCTTATGCCTTTGACATACGTTCCAAAATGTATACATATTATTAGACGTGTGTGTACAATTTTTTTTCAATCGACCCATCTCTTTCTAGCCATTTTGTGCGTGCATTAGAGAGGCAAACAGCGAAATTGTAAAATTTAACTTTATAAAACGCGACCCTGCTGTGCTGGTGTAAATCACAGATGTCATATATACCATAGATCAAGCAAACGTATCTACTTAGCGTGTCATTGAACTCAGTGAAATCCCCTGAGTTGTCCGTCTTTAATCGCAGCTTGCAGCTTTGGGGCGTCAAATTTTGTAAGTTGAAGTGAACAAAAACATTAGTAATGCCTCCTTAAGTAATATTTATTGCAACAACACAAAAAAATATGAATACTCAAGGGCCTGAGACATATTTAAAATCATAGGCAAGTAACAACTTCAGTTCAAAATCTGACACGCTCAGCCATTACAAATGAATGAACTTGTTTCTTCTATCCAAATCTAATTCTGTGGTGTAAATCGTAACTATTACCTACCTCTTATCTATATATTTTGCGTTCCAATTTTCTGGATTAAGATTGGAATAGTTATAAAATAACGAGCAATAGCATTTGAACATAATAAATTATTAGGGTGAGCGTTTCAACCGCGTAATTCTGGTGGCATCATTTTTGCCGAAGTTTCTAAATGTCTCAATGTTTACTTCGTCATTTGTATAAGGTACCGTGCCTCCTTCAAGTGACAAAGTAGCACATTGTAACGAATAGAAACTTCGGCAAAAATGATGCCACCAAAATTTGGCGGTAGAATACAAATATTTTTTATTTTAGTTTTATGGCGGCGGCGGAGTTTGCTGCGTCACGGAAGAGGGATAAGTACGCAGTTCTGGCAAGCTTTTTGTTAGTCCCTCTTGCTGTAGAGACCACGGGGTGCTGGTGTGCCGAAGCCCTGGCTTTTATTAGGGAGGTGGGGAACCGGTTTAGGGATAGCCGTCACGATCCTCGCTCCGGGTCTTTCCTGCTGCAGAAGTTGCCCATAAGGGCCTTATCACACTTGCGATTTACAAGCGATTTGAAAGCGAAGCGTACGCGCTCGTCGCGTGCCCGTAACCAATTCGCCGCGAGTACGTCGCGATTTTGCCGCGATCGCGTAATGTATACGCTGCGCAGCCGTCAGTAAATCTGAGTCTTGGACAGTCTCTTACATAATGGATTCCAACTCTTGTCGCGGCGAACTCGCTGTGTATTCGTTATGTAAGTGACTCTCCAATACTCAGATTTACTGACGGCTGCGCAGCGTATTCGTTACGCGATCGCGGCGAAATCGCGACGCACTCGCTGCGAATTGGTTACGGGCACGCGACGAACACGCCGCGCGTACGCTTCGCTTTCAAATCGCTTGTAAATCGCAAGTGTGATAAGGCCCTTACGGTTCAGCGTTGCAACTCGGCGAGCGTGATGGGCACCTTTGCAGCGGGAGTGGGGGGGGGGTGGGGAGAGGGGATGGTGGACCGGCAATAGCTAAACCACTAATTGGAGTTCGAGGCCAAAGAAACTACGAAAATATTGTCACAACAATGAAACGTTCTTACAATAGTAAATCCTTATTTTCTAAAAACTTATTTATTGGTAATTTTAATTCTTTAATTTATAGAAACAATTTATAGAATTATTTACGTATTTTTACGTAAATGTAAGATATTATAATTAAAACTTAATTATCCGCAATTATTAGTAACAAAGTTGGTATTGCGCTTGTATCACCTCAGGTTTTAATAACATTTGGTACAGCAATTTAACTATACATAAGTTAAAATCCTATTTCTTCATACGTTTAGACGTACGTAGATACGTTCATACGTTTCATAGTTTTATTTCATGAGTAATCCTCGCGGTAACCGAAGAAAATATTACGTTTAGAATATTTCAGAATAATAATTTGTAGCGTGCTTTATGTTCACATTTCGTATTCGTGAAATTCCTTTCACCTACAAATTTCTTTGGCAGTGCTATAGTTCTCCATCTAAATTATCATACAGATCTAACGTTTTGTTTTCTTCCGTAGGTTGTTAACAAAGCGATCCACTTGGTCCAGCCATGTTAAAATACAAAAAAAAATGCTTTCATTTTACATTTCCAAATTTCTTTTTCTCCTATAATTTTAATCCGTAATAAGGCAGGGGCTGACTTAGTAATTTAACCATACTGTCTTAATAATTATGGCACGCTGTCGTTTGTGTTCACTGGTAATACAACTTCTTTTTAAAATAGGCTCTTATCATTTAATTTTAAGTTAATTAATTAAAGTTATTTACAATAAAATTTTGTCAAAAAGAAAAGTTTTTAGGTATTTTTAAGAAGATCTCAGTTGTGACAGCCGTATTAAAGAAAAAGGTGTACAAAAATTACAGAGGTAAGTAATGTTTTTATTGGGAATTATTTTAAATAAATAAATGAAATGACAAAAAGGTTGTCGAAACCTGAAAACTCTATTTGACAATGACATAAGAGACTTTGACAAATTTGACAGTAACGCATCTGTCGTAGTTTCTTTGGCCTCGAACACCAATTAGTGGTAGGCTTAGTTTTTTAGGTTAGGTTGTTTAGTTGATAGTCTTAGCTAGTTTTATGTTATTTTAGGTTAAAGCTTTTATTTCTATCTTTTGTGTTTTATGTGTATATCCATGTTTTATGATTCAATAAATTTCATTGTTTTATCATAATTAAACAATTTACGAGTAGGTAGGTTACAAGTTTTTGGTTTTGCCACAGTCGGGTTAATGAACAGGTATTGTACAATACATATTACCGCCATTTTAATGCGACAAAAACTTGCAAGGACACCGTCTCATACGCACAGTCATTATCATTAATAATCCGGAATATGAGTGGCCAGTTTAAAAAAAATGCGTTTTTATTATTTCTTTGGATAAGTTACTCTTTGAAGGTCGCCATTTTTAATACCCGTCTGCGGGTCATCGAGTACGGGCACAATCTGACTCAATATTTTAATGTTTATTCGGGGACAAACGATACAATTATTCTTAAACATAATATACAGATCAATACATGAATCAATGAAATTGCCAATAGAATAGAATATCCTCACCTCACCTCATCAGCCTGTCTCAGTCCACTGCTGGACGTAGGCCTCTCCCTACTAACTATACGTATACACGCATTAGGAGGTAAATGCCCATAATAGAATAGAATATAATATAATATAATAGAATAGAATATAATAGAAAGCTGATTATTCAGGAAACTAGTACAAAACAGGACTGTTAACTAAGAAAATAACATAAAAAATAATTCCTCAAAAGTTTTCCACTCAGCTTTGTGTCAAGTAATTTCTATGATTTGCGCTGCTCTTCCGTGGTTCAAATACGACTTATCTGCAGAAATCAGGTTTTGACAGAATCAATTTAACTATCTTGATATTTAATTTCTATTTTGAATGTCATACGGTGCGCGGTGAGATAACTTTCCCTGGCAATCTTAAAAAAATTAATAAATATAATCACAATATAATCTATTATCGATTTTAAGACCTCCATCATTTTTTTGTAAATATCTTCCACGTACAGACTTTCGACCCTCTTCAGCTTTATTATATGTGTAGCTTTATTATATACAGTGTGTAAATCTAATGCGGGCGATCAATTAAACCAGGCATGGGATTCATTAGTGTAATCATGTATTACAAGGTTTTTTAAAAGTTACTCTTAATTATGACCCCACAGAATTTTATTAAGATTATCGGAGCAGCAATGTAGGTACGAACATTTGTTATTGTTGATATAGCAGTTATGTCATCTGCTTTTGAGATTAGCTGTCAACGAGTGTTTAACTCGCGTATGTTGCTCTACATCGCGTGCCGAATTATTTTGTCTGGAAAATATTGATGCTCTAATTTTAAGTAAAAATTATTTGAATGAACCTACTTATTATGTCGTAAACTAACAGAAGAGCTTCGCCCGTATTAGACTTACACCCTGTAGATATAGATAGATAGAAGAATAGATAGATATAGATAGATAGATAGATAGATTATATGTATAGATAAATAAATAAATAAATATCTTGGGACATCTTACACAAATCAACCTAGTCCCACGCTAAGCTCAATTAAGGCTTGTGATGTGGGTACCAGGCGACGATATATATAATAGATAAATACGTATAGATACTTAGATACATACACAGCCACGACCAAGGAACAAACATTTGTGATAAATAAATACACAAAGAATGCCCTCGCCGGGATTCGAACCCGGAACCTCCAGCTTCGTAGGCAGGGTCACTACCAACTAGGCTATAGAGGCTGACAAATAGATGTATAGGTAGATTAAATTTGGCAACAACATACAACGGGGTTTAGGTACTAATAAATAATGACATTTCCAACAAATTCGAAAACTTATAATAAATTGCACTTAATAGAGAAATAAATTGTTATACAAAAGTTAGATATTTTGAGGACCGCTGCAGCTTAGCGGCCCTACCGCGAACTTAGAAATCCGCAAGTTTCGAGGGTTTGTCTCTCTCACTCTAATGACGCCTTCGATGGAGTGACAGAGAAAAATCCTCGAAATTTACGTATTTCGATTTTCGCGGTAGTAGGCCAGATACTGATGGCGATGGTACAGACTATTTATTATCTTAACTTCTCTGAGCGTGCGATAAATAAAGAAGTATTATCGGCATACGCGCGATAATATAATGCTGACATACACAAATAGATAATAATATTACATTCTTGCTGCATTGTATTGTGTTTGGTAACTGGAAATGTGCAGTTAAATACGCATAGTTAATAGGAGAGGCCTACATCCAGCAGTGGACTATCATAGGCTGATGATGTGATGATATGATGTGATATTCATGACTGTACAGTCGCCGACTGTACATAAAAATAATTTAAGTAATCGATCTCAAAAATATCTGAAATCGCCTTTATCGTCATTGCAATAGAGTCTGTTTAAATTTTTTTAACGTTCCGGACGCTACGATATATCGGATGGTGACTGTACCAAAATGTTCAAAATCCAGCCATAAATATAAAGCGAGCTTGCAAATTCTTACCTTCAATACATTTTCGGTACCTACAATTTGTATAACTAATCAAATATCCCAAAGGTCAATGTCATCCCAAAGGTTGTTTATTGACCTTTTTAGTCCTTTTCTGACAATAATATAACAGCTGTATAGTCGCTATCGTATCGGAGCGACCACGGCGCTCAAAAATATCTGAACAGCACCCGCGATACTCGCTCAGCTATCACTTCTATCAGCTATCATCGCCGGGCGAGTGTCACCGTGTCTATTTTATTTACACGGGAGTATCTTTTGTTCGTGTTTATAGCCCATAGTTCATAGCTTAGTAGCTCGCGGTAAGACCAGTGCCTAAGGTCTAACAATAGAGGTTTGCTCACATATTTATGAACACCCCGGCCGCGCTGATACATCTGATATGTCTCCCGCAAATCGTAAAGAGGGAGTGGATACAAGTTCGTAACAGAAAGGTGGACTTCGAATGATTTTGTAAACAATTATACATCAGTTGCAAACAAGCTGCCTTGAACTACTGACGTGGTGCTGACGCCATGGATCAATTCCTCGGGAAAAAATATAAACTGGTATCTTCTGATAACTTCGAAGAATACCTTAAGTTCATACGTGAGTTTTTTTTTATATTTAACTTGTTTTTTGTTTACCATGTTTGCGGCAGAATGTTTCTGGATTTTTTTCATTTCGAAATTAAATCGAAATTATAGGTACGTCAGTTTCTTTCAATTTAGTTTTGGGCTTTCGGATGAAATCATTTTGATATTGTTTTAATACCTATTAATTTAATGATTAATAATGAATGACTGTACCAATTTTACTCAACAATTTGACAACTTTCGTTAAATTACTATGAAAATACGTATAGTTCACCTTTTTCGAGCTTTGTATTATTATGGTAAGTCGATTCTAAAATAAAAAATACATAATTAAAGATTTAAATGGATACAAAATTGTACGTAATAATTTTTGTGTAACGAAGTTTAAATTTGTGTACCAACTTTTGGGACTGAAAAAGAGCGACAAATTGAAATTTAATGTAACTTAGTACGAGTATAATAATAATAGAATTTTTTCATAATCATGTATCTACACATCACAGTGAAGTACCTATACTCTCATTTTCCGATTTCTAAAATCATATATTATCACTACTTAATTTAGGTACAAAATAGGTACAACATTTTGGTGTCTTTTTTTTCACTATATAGTCATAGACTAGGTAGGTATATAGCAACCACAACAGAAGTTTCAAAAAGGATAAAGCATCACTTTGTTTACTAAGTGTTGAATCGTATTTAGTAATTTAAATAAACATGGTGTAACATCTAAACACAATGTATAGGAAATCGGTCACTTGTCACCATGACGCATTATTTAGATAAAAAATCTAACTTATCATAAGATGAAGAGGCAACAAATTGCGTAATTTTCCCGTATTTTTTCTGATTCTGATATTAATATTGGTAACATAATTTTTGTGTTGGACTGGTTGCCTTTAGGTAAGTCGCAATTCATATATTATGTCAAACTCTAGAGTAAATTTTCTCATCGAGTGTATCGTATTTAATCGTCTCATTGTAATTTCAAAAACAATTCCCACATGTCATGTTAGACAATCGATAGACAGTAGATATAATAATAATAATAATTCTTCCGCGACAATAATATCTAATTTTCATTACGATGATCTAGTTTATTATTATGTGCGGTGTTTTAAAAAAAATCTATAGCTTTGATAACACAGCGATTGGTTATACTCGTAGTAATAGTTCTCATTTACTTTTTTTTAAAGTGTTCCAGCGCCGCTGTTTTGAGCATGCTAATAAGGATTATCATCTACATACATAAAATAATGTCCTAATTATAAGAGTCCAAATTGTCAGCATAAAATTTGAAGCGTACACTGCAATCATAATATTCGTAATCATTATTATATTACATTATTATAATAATTATGAAATACTCTACTCCATGAAAAAATATACATATTTGTTTTTAAGCAATGATTTCTCCGTCTCTTGTGACAACGAACCGTGAAAAAGATTTAAGTGCCTACATAAATCGTTGACTGGTAATTAATGCTAACGACCTTATATGCAAATATAAAGTACTTAAATCATAATATATTGTGTCCATTACGCTTGGTAACAATATATTTTGCAGTCTAATAATTATAATTAGTTGAAGCGCAATTTCATTGGAAACACAAGGCAATAAATAAATCTCGGCAATCGTTTTGAATAAATTATCCAAAAATCTTTTTATGATTGTGATGTACTCATGTAGTAGTAAATAGTAACTATCATAGGCATTTTCAAGATACTGGGAAAATGGATCATAATAAGATCTTAGTTAACCAGGGTCGCGTTTTATAAAGTTACAATTTACAATTTCGCAGTTTGCCTCTCTTTCTAGCCAATATGTGTATGCATTAGAGAGGCAAACAGCGAAATTGTAAATTGTAACTTTATAAAACGCGACCCTGGTCTAAGAAATAGGTACAGTCACGTCTAATAATATATATACATTTATAAGGACCTAAATCGTATACCACATACCACCATAAATTATTAGAGCCGACCGTAATTACTTAAGCAAATAATCATAAGAACTCTGTCCCTCGTATTTAAAAATTCTCTCGTATGTAAGCCTATACAATGTGTAGTAATTCTAAATTGATTTAATCTTCATTACACAAAAAAAACTTATTCATCATCATCCTCTCAGCCATACGTCCACTGCTGAACATAGGTCTCCCCTCTGGACCTCCACCTGTACCGGTTAGATGCGACCTGCATCCACCGTGTCCCGGCGACCTTCATAAGGTCGTCTGTCCATATTGTGGGTGGACTTCCTACGCTGCGTTTGCCTAGCCGTGGTGTCCACTCGAACACTTTTCGACCCTACATTATTAAACTTATTACATGAACAAAATTTAAAATCAATTAATTCGCAATCAGCCTGTTTCGAGGTAAAGCAGAAAGACTGTAGTCGATATATTTAATGAATTTAAAGAAAACAAGAACATATTATATGCCGACCTGCATACGTATCAATGTTTTTCGCTTTATCCTTTATCATTACCATAAAATGCAGTATATTATAATTCATACCTCTATACAACTACATTAATTGCGTAAACGTTATTGCAACACTACTGCAAGTCTGCAACCAAGGCCGATTTAACAGTTATTATCCACTTACCAAAGGTACTTGAAGTACCCAACGAGCAAATTATCTACTTTAATATTGAATGCCGACAGTTAATTATTGATCACTTGTGAACCTTATTACTATGTGAATAAAGTCCATGCAAAGTTTTGAGGATTAATGCAACCATGGTTACGTCAGATTTATAATCAATTAAGGCACAATGCTATGGGAATCTAGTAAGGTTAAGGGTCTAGCGGCATGCTCGTATACAAAGCCCACTGGAATAAGAGACCTGTATGGTTTACTTGCACAAAATTAAGAGACGTAACGCTAAATATGATGGAATATTAGTACATTGTGCATCAAGGGAGGTAAGTAGGTACGGAATTACTAACGAGAGTGTGTCTTTTAATGACTTGAGTTAGTATTCCGCTTACCGACCGTGATGCATACAATGTTTTTCATCACACTTACGGACAAAAAAACATATTAAGACAAAATATTATTCTATGACGTACTGACATTTCTATTACTCCCACTACGCATGCAAGCAATGGCGCACGTAGACAGTAAGTGTGATGAAAAATAAGTATCCTATTAGTCAAGTAGGCTAAGTGAAACATAATGTTTCTCTTTCCCGGGCAATTTATGTTTCTTACTAAATGTATGAAGTACTACAGTTCCCCGCTGTTTTATTTACCCAACTTGGCTATACCAAAAAAGCTCATCGCCACGTGTGTTCTAATGAGGCCGAGTGAGTCCGGTTTTAGCGGACAGAGTATTTTCCTTCAAGATATTATACATCATACTTCGAATTCGTATCCTAATTTAGAATTTATAACCTATAAGTACATAATACATTAGTTCTTGAGGATATTTTTATATATACCACGTCGGTGGCAAACAAGCATACGGCCTGCCTAAGGAAAAGCGGAAACCGTAGCCTATAGACGCCTGCACGTTTAGGGCTGTCACATGCGCGTTGCCGACCCATCAAGAACTTGTACACTCCTTTTTTTAAGAAACTCATACTGTAGTGCTTCGGAAAACCCTCCGGAGGGAGCTCATTCCATTGATCCGTCCGCGGGAGGAAATTCCTTTGAAACCACACGATGCAAGTTACAGTAAGTTGCAAGGTGTGAGCATAACGTGGACGTTGGCATAATGTCGAACAGCTCGTCATAATGCCAATACATAAGGAGGAACTATTGTAGTTTTACAGCCAATCATAACCAAATAACACTAAATAAACCCAACTTATATTATGGTGTTTGTGTTCCTGCCGGTAAACAAATGTGTCAGCTCTGTAGTTGCTAGCTGTTTATCATAAGGTGTAACGTATGCTTATTTGCCACTGTCATGGTATAAAGATCAACAAACGTAAAGTGCCTTTAAGTACTAATAATTAGATCTATTCCCAAGGAAAGGTTACATTGCACTTTTGACCGTTATTTATTATGACGTATAAATAATAATGAGATCGTCGAACTCTTTGACATGTTAAGGAGAGAATTTCCATTAATTAGCATTTATATTTATGTGTCTTGTGTGACCTTTGATGACACGCTGTATAATTATCGTATGTGGATGTCTTGTTGCTGTCTATCAAAATAATAGTGGTTTCATTTTTGTATAATTACTTTGTAAACGAGTAGATTACTATTGTATTGTATTTACTAAAATACTAAGGGTTGATTATTTGAGTTGAGTTTGCAGTGTCTGTCAGATAAATGACTGTTATATTCAAGCGGGTCTAAATCGCGTAAACTTACGTTTAATTATATCCTGACGTTTCGGGCATGACGTTACACCCGTGGTCGCAGGCAGACTCAAAACGTAAGTTTACGCGATTAAGACCCGTTTGTCTTTAAATTATGAGTGATAATCATGAATGTTTAATACTTCTTCTTCTACCTATCCCGGCCTTTGCCAGGGTCCGCTTTCCTGCTACATTTCCTCCACTTTACGCGATCCTGGGCATCTTCTACTATAGGTACTATATTAAATCAATATCACTAATTCATCATCATCATCATCATCATCATCACATCAGCCGAAAGACGTCCACTGCTGAACATAGGCCTCCCCCAAAGATTGCCACAATGACCGGTCCTGCGCCACCCGCATCCAGTGGACTCCTGCGACTCCGATGGCCGTTGGGGCGGGAAGGTTCTTGAGTGGCGGCCACGTACCGGAAGACGTAGCGTGGGTAGGCCCCCCACAAGGTGGACCGATGACCTGGTGAAGGTCGCAGGAATTCATCATAATTATCATGATTCCAGAGGTTGGTTTCCTGTCCCGCAAAGCTGCGCAAGCGGCGTCCCCGGTATCGTTCCTGGAACGCAATCCTGACGGCAGCTACACATTCTCTGTGACGTCACCCATCAAGTCCAGCGTCGTCACCTTCCGGGAGGGCGAGGAGTTTGAGGAGACGAGGCTTGATGGAGTCAAGGTATGTTATCAGTGAGCGGATCAGGATGCTTAGCCAAGTTGCCAATCGCTAACGCTTGGTAGCGTATCGTAGTTTTCCCTCTCTGTCACTCTTACATATTAGTGCGACATAGACAGTTAGCTGCCTTTTGTTTACGATTGACGATTAAGCGTTAGCGATTGGCAACTTGGCTAAGCACCCTGAGCAATTCTCAAAAAGATTGTACAATTGGATCACATCCTCATAAAAATTGGTAGGCTGGTTGGTTGCTGAGGAAGTTCCATTTCCCAAAATGTCCCAGAAAATTTTTCTTTTTTGTTACCGGATCCTATATATTTTTGGTAACAAAAAAGGAATAATTCATACAAACATTTTCGTAAATGTGACGGATCTTGCTTAGCATGATTGACAGAACCAGTTTTACCCATTTTTATCAATTATTTTATCAAAGACGTGATCCAAATGCAAATTTTTTTTGAGAATCTATGAATTCAAACTAACTCCATAAAAGAGGACTAGCGGTCGAGAAAGTTTGACGACGACGATATCCTCCCAGATATATTTTGTCGACGGTGACTCCTTTGTAAATTGAAATTCCATAACAGCCCTAGGTCGTAATATACAGGGTGTTTGGTTAGCGGTGTCGGAGCTTTTAAGGGCTTAAACTACAATCAATTTTATCGATAAATTACCATACAATTTTTTTTTTGTGCGAACGATAATTAAATGGCGGCCATTTTAAAATTTCAAACAGACGAATACGGGCGCACGTGATATTTCTGGAATTCCGTTAAAAGCTCCGACACCGCTAACCAACCACCCTGTATACCTACTGTTTAAATCGTAATTGCGCTCTTGCTCGCATTGCCTGGGTGTAATGACATCTTTGCCAAAAGATTAATGAGGAATTAGTACATTGCATATTAAGGGCAATCTAAATTAGGAAAGAGTGAAAAATTTTGTGCTTCCAAAAGGAAATTATGCGGAGTGTAAAAACACCCCTTCGTAATTAGTTTTTTTTTTTCCACCCTTCATGACATAATGATCTATTGTGTGATTGTACATTGTTATAGTGTATTTGTATAAGACATACATTCCATATTTCAATACTCATGTAAGCAGCGAGTAGGTATTAATAGTAAAACAATCACTTTTCAGGTGAAGTCAATTGTAATCATAGAAGGAAATAAACTTATCCAGACACAAGTGGAAGACAGCGGGAGGAAAACAACCCACGTGAGGGAGTTCACACCGGAGTTCTTGATAGTAGTAAGTAAAAACATCTGTATATTTAATAAACAATTATCACCAAATTTTTTTTTTAAAACAATTGATTTCTACTAGATTCTATCATCTGTGGTTTCTATCGTTTCTATCATTGATTTCCTATCATCGATTTCCTATCATCAAATCATACTTTCTGATTGCAAATTCTTGTAAATGAATGAAAATTACCAAAAGCGCCATACATGTACATATAAGATTTGAAGAGATCCCTCGATTTCACCAAGATCCGATCATCAGACTCCAACTTGATGCCAACAACGTTCGATCACAAAAAAAAACGGTTCCCGATAATCACGGTTCTCGAAGATGAAGGGTAACATACAACAAAAAAAAAATGAATCGAATTGAGATAAGCCAATCATGGAGACCGAGGAGGGAGGCGCGCCCAACCATCTGGCGTGCCCAGCGTGGAGGGTCTTCGGACACCCGCGAAGAACAAGCAGCTGCCGCCGGCAGGGTTGCGAATGTATGCGAGAGCGTTCTCGTAACCCGTCGAGGTGGCATATGGGGGGGTTTTTTAGTGGGTATACCGAAGGCCTCATTAGCCAAACGGGAGTCCCACATAGCCGCTCTGGTCCCCTCCCGCACCCGGGCGGTATGCGTAAAGCATTCCCCCCCCCCCTAAACAAAAAAAAATATATAAATAAGACCAGATCGCAGTTGAAGTGCCATCCACTAAAGCCTCAAAAACTAACTAACTTGGCTCAGTTGGCCTACCGCGAACTCCAAAGTTCGCGAATTTCGAGGAGTTGCCTCTGTCACACCAACGAAGGCGCGATTAGAGTGACAGAGACAAATCCCCGACATTTGCGAACTTCAGAGTTGGCAGTAGAGCCACTGGGACCCAAAGAGGGTCTTGGCTTCCAGAACAAGAGCACGCCATCTATGTCGATCATGCGCAACTTCTTGCCAGGGTGCTTAGACAAGTTGCCAATCGCTAACGCTTAATCGTCAATCGTAAACGAAAGGCTGACTTTGAAGAGGCTTTTTTGAGGCTTGACTGAAAACTGTCTTTGTCACACTAATATAACAGAGTGACGGAGAGGGAAAAGTACGATACGCTACTAAGCGTTAGCGATTGGCAACTTGGCTCAGCATCCTGTTATTGACTTGCTCTGCCTCCACTGTTCCCTCCCAACTTTACCTGGGTCGTCCAACCAGGCGGCGACCTACATAATATATGCTCAAAAACTAACAACTTCTATGCTACAAAATAACATCATCATCATCAGCAGCCTATATTATTCCAGTGCTGAACAACGGTCCTTAGCCTAAGCGCATGGACGCATTCGGAGGTAAAACGCCCATAATCGCCACGCTGGGCAAGCGGCGTGGCGATTGCAGTAGTGTGTTCACTATGATGACGCTGCTGCCCATCATCAATCTGCGATATACAGGGTGTTACACCGCCCACTGAAAACCTTGAACGGGGTGATATAATATACGAAATCTAAAAAAAAAATCTTTTTCATACATTGTCACGACATTTTGTATAAAAGAGCCAAGAGGTTTAGCTCCATAGTAAAAGTTGTTCAGTATAGCCTACCAAATCACCCCGTTCAATGTTTTCAGTGGGTGGTGTAACGCGTTGTATAAATACAGCAATCCCTTAGCCGACTCTTACCACACCCACGGGAAGAGTTGGGATGGTAACAAAATGTATTCTTATTACCCTCACCACACAAAATAACATAGGTTATTTATCTATTTCAGACAACCACGGCTGAAGAATGGGACGGCACTTGTGTGAGAACTTACAAAGTGATTCAGTGAATGTGTATTGTAATTTTGGTACCGAGATATCAATCATGAACGAACAATATAGGTACGTTTTTCGGTAAAACTTTTAAGACTGGTTTCGGGTAAAACACATCAAGTTTCTAACGGAACAAATAATTATGTAAATATACCAAAAATAAAAATTTGTGCGTATGTGATATGATATGACAAATATTAAATTATGTAATAGGAAGTAAAATTATTCGATATTGGGTGTTGGATTTTATTTTTACCTCTGGGCAGGAGCACCTGTATACCAGCTTGCACCCTTTGACTCGGTTCAGAGACGAGCTGTCCGAATAGTCGACGATCCCAGACTCACAGGCGGTATTGAACCCTTAAGTCTAAGGAGAGACTTCGCCTCCTTATGTGTGTTCTATCGTCTGTACAATGGGTTGTGCTCTGAAGAACTGTTCGACATGATGCCAACGTCCACTTTTCATCATCGCACCGCTCGCTCGTTCTTCGTTCCTATAGTAACAAACTGCAGTTAAAAAGAAACAGGTGTACACTCAGTCAAATTGGAAACCTAGACCATCGTAGAACCACGCCACACTGAAACTTGTAAGTGATTTCTTACAATTTGCTATACGGATTTACGATTCGGAGCGGTAGTTTGTAATTTTGAGTTTAAGGGATTATGACGAAGCCTGTTGCAGATCGCTTTATTGTTTGTTTTGTGCTGCTTAATTTTTTTTTGTTCCCACTTGAGTAGTAGTAGTAGTAGTAGCAGCAGCAGCAGTGGTAGCAGTAGTAGTAATAGTAGTAGTAGTAGTAAATCACTTTATTGTACGGAAAACACAAATCATAACATAATAAACAATCACTTTTAGAATAAGCACAAACGAGTTCAAACGACGAACTTATCCCATTAAGGGATTTCTTCCAGTTAATCTTTGAGCAGTTGCGGAGAACTAGACACAAAAGGTATACTAAAAAAAAAAAAAAAATCTTCAGTCATGTTATTCTCTGTGTGCTGTGAGGGCTAGCTCTTTCACTTGGCCACGAGCAATTTTCCCGGTCGCAGTGGTGGGTAGAGCATCTACGAACATGACCCCTCCATGTAAGTGCTTAGAAGCCGAGAAATGATCTGAAAAAATAAAACAGTCAGTGTTGCTGATTTATTTATTTTATTTATTTTTTTATTTATTTAGAAAAACAAACAGCCATATACAACAAAATACATACACGAATTAATATGAAATACAGGCCTAAAGTTCCCTATAATACTTTGTAACAATATATGATAAGTTGTGAAATAGTAAATATAAATATAAATATCTTGGGACATCTTACACAAATCAACCTGGTCCCACGATAAGCTCAATTAAGGCTTGTGATGTGGGTACCAGGCGACAATATATATAATAGATAGATACATAACATATAGATACTTAAATACATAGACAGCCATGACCAAGGAACAAATATTTGTGATAAATAAATACACATATAATGCTCTCGCCGGGATTCGAACCCGGAACCTCCAGCTTCATAGGCCTACCCATACCCATTAGGCTACGGAGGCTGACAAAATATAGTCAAGCTTAACATACAAAACAAAGCTATTAAACTAGTGAACTAGTCTAGTGAACAAAAATTGTTGGTTAGCTACTTAAAATAGTAATTTCCGAATCTTAATTTTAAACATTTGTAAACTATTAGCGAAGATGTCAATATCATTGAACGAATTATTTATTTTGCGTTTGTTGCCCTCTGACGAAGCCTGTGTTGCAGATATGTTTCCGATGTTTAATGGCTAATAAATAAATATTTCTTATTTATTTAATTTATAATTTATACATTACATTTTTATATTTTTTTACGATTTGTTGACATTTAATTTATTTTTTTGATTTTGGCTGTGACATGTATTTATTTATAAAATTTATAATTATGTTATTTTAAAATTAAGTAAAAAAAAACAGTCAAAACATTTATTATATTATCTCTCATTGACTGAAGTTCAAGAATATCCATTTGATTTGATATGAACGTGAATTCGGTAAAATTTAAATCGCAGTGCATCTCATGCGGACTGATGTTCGTCTATCGATATTGGAAAATATTGCTAGCAATTTATTGGCTATTAAGTGTAGAACTGGCTAGTTCATTTTTAATAAAGAACTTTCTCAGATGAGCTGAGACAAAAAGAAAAATAATAGGAAGATATAAAAAACATTTTGTATTAAACTTCTGATGTTTATAAACAAATTCGGAGCCCTTGTGGAAACAACCATGACAAAAATATCAAAGAATGTAACTTTTTCCATTATCTGAAACGATGTCCAATTGGCCATTGGTATATCTGCGGACCATAACATAAGTACATACATCTAGGTGCCAAGAATATTATCCACTTACTGACATTCTTATCGTTAGCTACAAGTGGGATTTAAAGGCTCGGTCAAGCTCGCCCATTTTGAGTACCTACGCAACGCATGCTCAAGAATATATTCTCATCTTAAGGTGCATTCAGACCAAACGAGCATTCGCTATTCTATCCCCCACTCTACGCAATCAACGAATCACGTTTTGTGTAACGATCGCATTTCGTAGAGTAGGTTAGAATAGCGAATGCTCATCTGGTTTGTATGCACCCTTATAATTATTTGAGCAATTCTCAATAAGTTTATACATTTAAATCACGTCTTTGATAAAAAAAAAATGGTAGGCCGGTTGAGTTTATGATGCTCATATTTTGAGAAATGTAGTGGATATTTTAAATACAAACGGGTCTTAATCGCGTAAACTTACGTTTAATTATATCCTGACGTTTCGGGCATGACGTTACACCCGTGGTCGCAGGCAGACCAAACGAAAAACGTCAGGAAACGTCAAGATATAATTAAACGTAAGTTTACGCGATTAAGAACCGTTTGTCTTAAAAATATGAGTGATAATCGTGAAGGTTTAAATCAATATAAATGTAGTGGATGTTGCTCAGCATCATTGACTCTACCAACGTACCAATTTTTATCAATATCAATCGTGATTCAAATGTACAAACGTTTTAAGAACTGCTAATTTATTTTACTCTCTCATTACGCCCCGTTATGCCTCTCTCAAACTCAAAACGCGCGTTCGACCGAGCCTTAAGGTCTGAATCCAATAGACCGTCCTTACCATATCATGACCGTGGCATAAACGTTTGTATTTGTTTGTATTGAAAAGTATGAGGCCATGCCCACTAGAACATTCCGGCGCCGGCCAACACCAACTCATACTTTTCAATACAAAGAATATTTTTTTATCTGATACGTTCATGCTACGGTCATGGTATAGTTGGTTTATACATTTAAAGTTACGCAACTAACTAGCGACAAATTCCTTGATGTCGCTGGCGGTGACATGATGGCCGGGTCTGCGCACCACACACGCGACAACGTGTTCCCCGTCGTCCGGGTGCGGCACGCCTGTGACGCACACGTCGGCAACGCCGGGGTGCGTTAGTATCAACTCTTCGATATCCAGTGGGATGATCTGTGACGAACAATTGAGAACCATAGAATGACAACCAAGAAAACGTATGAATTTGTTTGACTTATTCCTTAATTGGTGGATTTAAATTTTGTTGTAGTGTTTTTCTCCAAACGTTGGAAAATATTTACTAAATTTTCCACTGAGTTACGTTATTTACATACGTTCATAACACAGTGAAACTAAATATTGGGCATACTGGGGAATTGGGTTTATGTAGGGAATACGGAATTCTATCAACCTGCCAAAATCGTTAGATTTGACACGAAAAAAAAACAACAAAATAAATATCCATCCAATTGATATTTGTATTATCAAACCGGAATCAGAAAGAGATTCTAAAGTACTGTTGACACAACAATTGACACAATATTTATCAAGAAAAGAGTTGTTTGTAGATCTCGTGAGTGATTAATTAATCTATTTTCTATAAGTCTCTGAACATAAACTACAAATATATTGATTTAACTATAAATATATCCTAGATTGACTTTACACTGTCGTGTCAACAGTACTTTCAAATCCCGTTCTAATCGCGGTTTGATAATAACAAATTCAGCATCAAACGATCGCTTAAGCATTAAGCTGGCTAATTGTAGGTACATTTGGTATAGTGCGTAATAAAGTTTAAATAGTAGGCTAGGATTAGATACCACATAATGAAAATATTTAACCTACAGTTACCTGTGTGATAATTAAAAAACTGTACCTGGTAATTCCTATACTTCAAAAGCATTTTGCGTCTGTCCACAAAATAGTAGTAGCCATCTTTATCTTTATAAAACAAATCGCCCGTTTTAAAATAGGCGTCTGCCGTGTAAGCTTCTTGCGTCCCTTGTGGATCATTATAATAACCCTGATAAAGAAAACAGAAGATTTCCAAAAGGTATAACAAACAAATGATAGCGGGAATACACAAAATCTCTGCAACTTAAGGTGATGTAATTCATCAATACTATTTTTTGTGATCATATTTATTTTTACAAAGAAATAGCAACTACTTACTGCCATTAATGGACCTTTCAAACATAATTCTCCTATAATGTTTGGCTCTTGGATTTCTTTGCCAGTTTCTGGTGAAATTAGCTGTAAAACATCAGATAATTTGTGAGAAAGAAAGTACAACGCGTATCCACTATTGAATTTAAGAATTGCAAACCCTTAGTCGGCCAGAGTACAGTTAGTATGAATACAAATGGGATGACGTAATGAGATAATACTTAGTTGATATCAATTTAATTTATACAATATTTTAAAGGCGAGTAAATATACAGAGCTACTTTTTCACCGGTACAATAAATTTTACTATATCATTGGTGTCTATAATAGATCACATTTATCAAATAAAATTAACACATTTTTTTCTTAATTTTCATTAATTTATCCTTCATGCAAATGTAACATAAAGGGCGCACTAATTACAAGGCGTCAACGGTGCGGTACGGTATAACGAAGGCGGGGGTAGGGGTGACACAACCCGCCATACCGCGCGCGATGACATTTTAAACAAACAGTTGACAGTTCGTGCGTTTTGCTAGTTATGCACGTCGATAGATGCGTAATACGTCCACATTTCTTGTACGATTTGCGGATAAGTTCAAACATTTTGTATTTTAGTTTTTTTGTTCCAAAGGGGTAGTAACAAAAAATGCTAGTATTTTGTATCTTAGACTACTATTACGTATGTTGATTTATTGTACTGGTGTAAAAGTAACCCTGTATTGTATATATATTATTTTATCGACAAAAGGGACTCATTTAAACGCAGACTTGAATCTGTCTGCGACCACGGATGTAACGACATGCCCGAAACATTAGGATACGAGCCCCGATGCAGTGGAGTTCGTCTAGTTCGAAACAATTTTTACAAATTTTTGAATATTTTAAAAATGATCACATTATGCTAATGATAAATTGTATGAACGTTAGTCATGGTTAATGTACTACATTTCAAGAGACACAACAATCTGAAGTACGCTTTTCGACAAAAGTGACAATGAGGGTAGTTTTCCTCCTTCGCCGCCCCCGCCAGCGCTGCCCGCATCCGCTCTAGCAGAGCGCAAGCCCGCAGTACACGTCGGGCTTTGGTCGCGGATACTCCATGATGAGGATCCTCTAAATGGATCGAAACATGTCGAGCAATTATCGACTTAAATTACGTGAGTAACCCGTGTTATAAATATTTAAATACGCTTTTGTTGTTTAATAAATCGATTTTAACAAACCAGTGTCTAAATTATATTTTCGTTCACCACCGTAATTCCGCGCTTATAAGCTTGACGCAAAATTCGCAGTGCATCAGGTGTACCATGTCGTCTTGAATATTAATGGCGTTCTTTACATTCATTGATTATTTACAAAATTAAAAATTGTGGAAAAAATTTAAAAAAATACCTCTCCTAAAATAGTTTTTTTTATTCTGATTTATTAAGTCCAAATATTTTATACTCAAAGAAACTACTTTAGTACTACTATTGAATAGTGAAGGTTTTGTCTCTAAACCTTTTCCCCGGATGAACGGGATAATCTCGAAAAACTGTCTAACTGGACGAGAACATATGCATCGGGGCTCGTAGTATTTAGCGTAAGTTCACGCGATTCCCAGTTTGTCGTTACAATATGAGTAATGCTTGTGAAAGTTTAAATGGGTACGTACATACTTTATAGTTCAATACTGAAAATTTATCAAACCTTCCCCTGGTACTTCGGATCCAGAGTTCCTAAACTTCCGCTGGGAACGTCAGAGAACGACCCAACAACTGAACCTGCAGTCTCGGTCAGACCATATAATTGGAAAATAATTGTGTCTGCACGTGTCCTGGCCTGAAAAAGTTTTAATTTTATAAGCTATAAGTAATAATAGTAGCAATAGCTCTTTCCGAGCAGTTGATAAAAAAAATCTCTCATGTGACTCGCTTTTGCGTCATTTTGATTTTTATGGTAAAAGAACTCGTAGTACTCACTTCCTCGGCCTAGAAAAAATTAAAAATAACACTAAAATGAAAACACGCTCTAGAGACAGGTCGATTAGATTTTAAAGACAGACAGAGAAAAATCTAAATATTAGTACTAAATCATGGGGACCAACCGCATCGTAATTTAAATTACGTACATTACGATTAGATGGTAGTTATTGTTGGCTATAAAAAAAATAAAAGATGGATATATTTCAAATTACCCGAATTAACAGAGCCCCAAATTGGTCTTATATCAGCGTAGCGCTCGCTTGATGTTTATAAATAAAATGGTAAGTAATGTGTTATTATGCTTTCAGTTTATGTTTCTATGCAATCGGGCAAGATAAATAAATAACGAATTTATTGATAGCAAGTAGGTAGTTGAAAATGTTTGTTAGCAAATCACAAAACATACTTTTTGTAACATATATCGACCATAGGCGTAGCTCACTAATGTGTCTTTATCATAGATGATGAAAAAAACTTCATGCAAAACGACTAAAAGTTCATCTTTGTAGAATATAGATGCATGATGTATGATGGACGAAGCCCAAACAAACACTTACCCTAAGATCCACCAGAAATTCACTACGAATTTTGCTGCCTCCTATTTGGAGAAGGTCGAAGCACGTGAGATCGCACGGTTTGTTATGATGCAGTACAGGCTCTAGAAGCGTCGGAGTGCATAAAATTGCTGCAGGCTAGAAAACAATTATAGGTGTTTTTAAATAAGTTACTAAGAATATTCAAATCGATACAGATGAAAACTTAAAGTTTTTTTGCGTTTTTATTCTATTGTGTGTGTGTAAATAGGTTTGGTGGTTTTTATTAAGTGTGGGATATGGACCTTACAAAGACCTTTGACACGCTTATACCTAAGCTTACAGATAATTGAAGCGATAGGCAAACGATGTAAATCCCTAGACATATTTATTTGTTTTGAAGACTATCGCAGAAATCGAAACCAACGTTTGTGTAAAGACAATGTCGTAAATAACGACCAACAAAAGTGGGAGTACCACAAGGTAGCCTTTTACGACAATAAAAGTTCCTTATCGACATGTATAATAAAATAATGTATATTTAAAAAACAATAAAAAATAAACTTACCTTGTACTCATTGATAATATCAATGACATGTTCTGTAGTTGTGGGTGCAGAAGACTGGACTTTGATGTAGCTGATCGGCATCAGTAGAGCGATGTAGCAACCAGAAATCCAGTGCAAAGACGACATATTCAGAGCTCTTTTCCGCACACTTGAAATTTATACAGAGAACGTTAAAAACCCTGACCAATTTGTCATGTCACTCGGTGAGGTTCGAAACAAGATTTGTACCTGGCATTTTTAAAAAAACACTATGTAACAAAAAGATGCAGATATTTGCTACTCACTCTCTTACCCATACTTAGGTCTCAAAAAGGAATAAATTGCTACTATAAATTTAGGTTATACCGTATTTTTCTTCGTTTAATATAATATCCTCTTCGTTATTGCTATTTATAGTCAACGGATTATTGACTTTTGCATACTTTATTTTTTAGGCTTATGGACCTGGCAAAGGCCTTCGACACGTTTCATATAACTAAGCTTACAGATACAGGAAGCGATAGGCAAATGATGTAAATCCCTAGACATATTTATTTGCTTAAAGATTATCGCAGAAATCAAAACCAACGTTTGTGTAAACAACGTCGTAAGTAAAGACCAACAAAAGTGGGAGTACCACAAGGTTTTACGACGATGTTCCTTATTGACATGAATTATTATAAATATGCCAAAATGCATCTCCTGAAATAACTTTTTCGTAGAAAGAGATAACGAAATAAAAAGTTCTAGTGAAATTAATAGAGTTTATAAATTAATACACTTATGGAACGGAAACTAAAAAATACAATATGAATTAGGTACCCATTATCGTTTTTGTAGGGGCTAAAGTCATCGAGCAACTCTAGAATGTGCGAGTGTGTTATTGCGACTATTTTCGGCTGCCCTGTGGTACCACTTGTACTAGTAAGCCAGCAATAAACCTTGTCCTCGTTAAAATTTGGTAGTCTGAAAAGTAAAATCAACAAATGTTTGCTTACTGCTCAGACAAAAGGCACAAGTCTGGAATAATTGTTAAATATATGAACGTCACACGTTGTCAAGTACAAAAATGACATGTTTCGATATACAGGGTGTTTTTTTTTCGACCGTTCAAATTCTACGTAGTGAATGTGTAGGTCATACTCACCAACTTTTACTATGGGGACAAAGTCGAAATCGCGAAAAAAAAATCAGCTGTTTCATACAAATTGGCGGCATTACGCCGGCCGAAATGTATGAAACAGCTGATTTTATCCAGTCTAATCTTGTAGCAATATTCCTGTAGTAAACAATAATGAAAAATTCAGAAGCGGTAAAAAATATTAACTTTTTATATTTAACTAGAACGCACAGTTCGATTACGAGTAGATAATAAATAAAAAACATAATTAAAGGCCTTTAATGAAAACAAAATGTAACGTTATAATTTTTGTGTTACGAAGCTAAATTTTGTGTAACAGCTTGTGGCACTGAAAAAGGGCTACAAATTCAAATTTTCTTTGACTAATCAATAGGTAATACGAACCTACATCTTTGCTACCTTTGCCAACTTTTACTACTGCTGAAGATTGTTGCCATTGTTGGACTAATTTGTATGACTAACTTTCATAAACATACCTGGGATAACTCGGGGCATTTATACGAAAGTGATGTAGCAAAATATTTTATCGACTAAAAATATATCGATGTTACTGTGAATGACAAGATAAAAATGTAATTCGGCATAAATAAATATTAGGTACAATCTTTAATTAAAATAAAAAATAAACGCGTTTATTTTAAAATAGTTTTCAAAATGTACAATTAATATTAATAACTCAATATTTAAATTGTCATTTGGATTAAAATGACATCTGCATACATTTAATATCTGAAGAGCCCGATATCAGATATGACATCGAACCTCTGTACTGTTATCGAGAATGTTCAACAAGCACATCTTTTATTATAATTATATCGACATCTTTTTAATCGATATCAAATCCCTATAACTTGCCCCCAGTTTTCCCAGGTACGTTCATAAAACAATTGACGCGATCGTAATGTTTGTTTTGATTAAGGCTTTAATTGTGTACAAATTTTATGAAGTAGACCCTTAGGTATGTTGTATTGTTTAAAATTTGCGTTACAAACTCAATTACTACTAAACTCAATTAAAACAATATATCTAAATAAGGAATAATTACTCGAAACCATCTTCACACGGAAGATCCTGGCAAGTCTCCATGAGTTTTGAAAAGGAACCATCGCCACCGCCAAATGTGACAATCCTCGTGTCAAGTTTCAGTTCTTTTACTGTACTTTGGTACTCCTTGAACATGGCGTATTCACAAAATGCCATCTTTGGTTTGACTATTTTGAAGAAACATTCTAACTCATCTGAAATAGTTCATTTTCAAATATAAAAAAGTAAGTACCTGTTTAGAGTACACTCATAATAATATTATGTAGCACAAATATATTGCACAAAAATAGTACAAGTACAAAGTACTTCTAAAAAGATGGTCAAGTAATTTAATTAACTGAGTTCAAAAAGAAGAATTCTCTCTTTTCGTCTGTTTTTTTGTATGTGCGAACCGTTTTTTTTTTTCAATCGAAAGCGTATAACCTCAACTTGGTCCCGTTGGCATCAAGTAAAGGCCTGGGTCGCGTTTTATAAAGTTACAATTTACAATTTTGCTGTTTACCTCGCTTTCTCGCCAATATGTGCGTGCGTTAGAGAGGCAAGCAGTGAAATTGTAAAATGTAACTTTATAAAACGCGACCCTGGTGATGGAATCATGGATAAATCGGTAGAAGTCAGTTTTTAGTTTTTGAATCTGGTGATTATCTTTTCACACCCGTTTCCTTGCAGGAAGAGTTGCGTTCAATGTTGGATTAACGATACTTACTACGTCTAAGAGACGAGTCAAGGCCTACTACGGGCATCCCGCTCATCATGCCTGCATAGAAAGGGATATGCACATCGAGGTGGTTTCTTCCAGCCAACACAATAGGGTCGCCAACTACCAAGCCTAGCTTTCCGAAACATTTCACTAGCTGTATGCTTCGAGATAGCACCGAAGCACATGTTTCTTCCTGACCCGTTGCTGCATCTATCTGAGGATAAATTCTTTTTACTGTTTATCTTTTCATAAAAAGACTCTTAACATATAATCATTTATTTTTAGTCAAGATCCCAATAATTGGAAACTGTAATGTTTATCTGGATGATAATATTTGATTAGTCACACTTAATTTATAGAAAGAAGCCAATTCGTATCAATATTGAAGCCGAGATCCGAAATTACAAACAAAATAACAGAATAATATTATTTTGTCTTACGTATGGCTAGTTATAATATAATCAATAACGTGTAAGTAGAAGAAACGTCTACGTACAGTGTGGAAATTAAACTCAGGTTCTGGAGGAAAACTACTTTAAATCCTTAAGCTAGCTCATTTTACTTAAAGGAGACATTCCTTTATTTTTGAATAGAAACAAATCTGCATTAAAAGATTTTTTTAACTCGCTTGCTTCGCCCGGGATTCGAACCAAATAAAATTAAAAAAAAATAAACTCTCTTTATTTTATTATACTAATCGGTAGTATTAATATTCAGGATTAAGTTTCTCTAACAAACATTTGGTCTTAATAAAATATTTTAAAAATAAAAATAAAACCGCCTTCAAAAATTCGCCCGAACTAAAAAGTTAAAAATAATTTTGGTTCCTACTTCTTAGGATTTCCTACCCAAACCTTTAAACCTTTTACCCTATTCATTGAAATAAAACATTATGGCTAGGTACCCTACAGATTTCTTAGAAGTCGGTGCCAAGCCGAATACGTTCATAGGTATATATTAGATAGAGCTTTGTAACTTACTGTCACTCCGATTACGCTTTTATCAACAGAATGGTCTGCCTCAGTCATTTTCATGAAAGCATAACCGGAGTGACAGTATATTACAAAGCTCTATCAAATACATAATATAAGTACTCGCAAAGTGAACATATTTGGCTTGGCACCGACTTCTAAGAAATCTGTAGGGTACCTAGCCATAATGTTTTATTTCAATGAATAGGGTAAAAGGTTTAAAGGTTTGGGTAGGAAATCCTAAGAAGTAGGAACCAAAATTATTTTTAACTTTTTAGTTCGGGCGAATTTTTGAAGGCGGTTTTATTTTTATTTTTAAAATATTTTATTTTTTGCTTTTTAGTAGTGTAAATATAAAATCGTTATTCAGTATGCTCTAAATAAATAAAATAAATAAATAAATAAATAAATATCTTGGGACATCTTACACAAATCAACCTAGTCCCACGGTAAGCTCAATTAAGGCTTGTGTTGTGGGTACCAGGCGACGATATATATAATAGATAGATACGTATAGATACTTAGATACATACACAACCATGACCAAGGAACAAACATTTGTGATAAATAAATACACAAAGAATGCCCTCGCCGGGATTCGAACCCGGAACCTCCAGCTTCGTAGGCAGGGTCACTACCAACTAGGCTACAGAGGCTTCAATTATACTTATAATTAGAAATACTTATACATAAATAAACTAAAAAATACAAAAATTTAAATACTTATAATTAGAATGTACTGCACTGTAGTAGTGTAGTAGGCCATAAAACCTGAACTGGCGAACTTATATGAATACAAAAACAATTTCAAAGGTAACAAACAGACTTAGCATGCCAATATTATTTAAAGAATCACTAACCGCTAACCGACATGTCATAACTACTAAGCAAACACTTGAATAGATCTCGAAAATGTATGACATTTGTTATATACATACCCCGTTATCAATGTTGCAGATTCATTGAAACTGAGTCATAGGGCTGTCACAAAAAGTTCAATTTTTGAGGTGATATTTTCATTAGCATTTTTCTTAATTGTGATGTTTAGCTATTGCATGGGCAGCTGATTTCCCTATTTGTCCATTCATTTTCACATTCTATTGTATATTTTTTAAACACTTTAACGACTTCATCCCAATAATCGTCATAATTGTATATGTCAACATGTTTTAATAAGAATGGAAGACAGCTTACTTTGAAATTTATGGTGCATTGGCACAAATATATCTTATTTTTATCTGTAACAGAAAAACCCGAACATTTTATTTAAAAGAAACTATTATCAAAAATGACTAACTAAGTACTTATTCGAAAAATGAATACTGTAAGTATGTAGGTACATTTTTTAAACTTATTTATACACTATGTGTGAATTTTGTAACTTGTACTTGTACAAGTTACAAAATTCACGAAACCATTTCCGCGTCGCATTCGGGTTACTTCTAATTTCGCCATCCGCTCCAGCTTAAACCGGGAAAATTCTGCATGATCAATGAGGAAATTCATGATTCTAACTATATATTAAGAGAACGAATTACATTATGTCATAAATAAATTTTGACAAATAAATGACGCTATCATATATTATAAACTAAAAAAGGAATATAAGTTTTTTTTTTATTACGGGGTGAAATGAGGTTTTATTTTGTTAACAGCTTCAAATACCATGTCATATTATGTACGTAGGTATACTAAAATTAACATGTAAAGTGCCAACCCTAGCGTTTTCAATGAATCTGCAACACTGATAACGGGGTATGGTTATATATACAAAGAATGATCCTCCAACCCCTAATCGTTAAGGAGTTATTCCTTTCCTCATCAGCTCACCAACATGAGACTATGACCACCTACAGGCAAATACTCGAATAGCCTCCAAAATATATGAAATATGTTATATTTAAAGAATTATCCCCCAACTCCTAATCTCCAAGGAGTTGTACCTTACATCATCAGCTCACCAACATGAAAGGATGACCACCTAAAGGCAAATACTCAAATAGCTTCCAAAATACACGAAATATGTTATACTTAAAGAATTATCCCCCAACTCCTAATTGCTAAAGAGTTGTACCTTCCATCATCAGATCACCAACTTAAGATGTTCATGACTAGATGCAAATACTTGATTAGTCTTCGAAAATGAATGAAAAATGTCATGTGTGCCTACAACATTTGAAGAGTTCCCTCGATTTCTCCAGGATCCCATCATCAGATCTGGATTCGGTGACAATGGGACCAACTAGAAGGTATACCCTTTCAAACAAAAAAATAATATTTGAAATCGGTCCACGCGTCTTCGAGTAATCGGGGAACATACATAAAAAAAAAAAAGATTTCGACGAATTGTTAACCTCCTCCTTTTTGAAGTCGGTTAAAAATAATCGTTAAATCTAACATCAACTTTATTTTACTATCAATTTTGTAACACATAAATTATTTAACTGATAAATAAAAATGATAATTTAAAAAATCTTTTAATGCAGATTTGTTTCTTTTCAAAAATAAAGGATTGTCTCCTTTAAGTAAAATGAGCTAGCTCAAGGATTTAAAGTAGTTTTCCTCCAGGACCTGAGTTTAATTTACACACTGTATATTTAAGTATCTATATGTATCTATCTATTGTATATATCGTCGCTTGATACCCACATTACAAGCTTTAATTCAGCTTACCGTGTAGTTAATTATTTTATTTCATAACTGTATCTATTAAATGTACGGAAATATGTTCACACGTCTAAAACTTACTTGACATATGGCATTCCCTCTTCTTTCCAAAAATTCCGTGATGAAATGCCCCAAATGATAATTCTTTCTTGCTCTTCTCCATTCTCCTACCGTTTCATTCATGTTGTATATAATTTTTAAACATATACGTATACCATCCTATCTCCATCGACTATTAATAGCAAATGTTTTGAAACTCGTGCTAACGGAATCGTGCTTGGTATACAATAAACCAAATTAAGTAGATACAGTTGTATTTATTTAATAACCAAATGGCCATGAATCTCTTATCTTTAGTTGTTCAGAAAGAAATATAATATATCAGTACTTACTTACTAAAGAGGTGTAACACTATACTTAAGTGTTGTTTTACAACTTTACAGAAAACGACATTTTGCGTTCAAATGTAGCCACAGTGGCATTTTCTGAAGACTGTGAAATCATTTAAATCAAGCTTTTAGTCTATTTTTTGTTTCTTGTACATATTCATGTATCGCATTATAACTGAATATTTTAAAATAATTATTCATGGGCATTTACGAGAATTCAAAAGCTATATAGAAAAGTACATTTCGACTATTATTTAAGCCGCGAAGCACAGCCAAAGCGGTTGTGAAACACTCGCTCAAGAAATCAATAAGCAAATTAAAATTCAAGAGAGCGGAAGCCGGTCGCTAGTTCATTAATTGTCAATCTTAATAAAATGTACAAACACCGTAACATGAATACTTTTATTTCGTTTCACCATAATATAATTAATTTTTATGATGGTGGACCGAACAATTTCACTCCTACAAAGTGTTTGATGCTGGCTGAAAAAATATGCAAGCACTTAAAATCGACTAAAACCATTAAAGATTCCATTGCACTAATAGCAGGGCATATTCGTACAATTGCTATGAGATCGCAACGGCCACGGCCGTCAAAAATATGGGTGCGTGAAGTTAGCATATCAAGTGTCATTTTATTGGAGTTCCTATAGCATGCACAATATTTCTAGAGTTCCTGATACTTTTTGATAATACTTCTATAATTTTTTGGACAAAAATTATGTCACTGTTGTCATTAAATTCATATCAGAACATGCGGGTGAATATCTAAGCGTTTCACCGCCTAATTTTGGTGGCATCATTTTTGCCGAAGTTTCTATTCGTTACAATGTGCTACTTTGTCATTTGAAGGAGGCACGGTATTTTATACTTAAGACGAAGTATAATATTGAGACGTTTAGAATTCCCTGCACTCTAACCACTTTTGTGAACACACTGTGGCTGCTATGATGTAACTGATGGCGACTTTACTTGGGTAAAAACACCTAGAAGACCAATTGTCAAGTATTAATTTGTTGCGGTGGGAATTCACTCAGGTGACTCCATTCACATAACAGTTTGAACTTTATTGCGTACAGCAGAAGGATGAAAAACTTGTGCATATTTCGTTAAAAATTGCTAAAGACAAGTGGTTTATGGCAATGTATGTACAGTCAAGGGCAAAAATATGTATACATTTTTGCACCTTATTTTTACTGCATAAGATAAAAAAGTGTAATCATATTTATGTCCTTGACTGTACCTACTTTAATCACGTCTACTGATACAAAGGGACACTAATAAGATTTCATAAAATAAAACTAAAAATGTATGCACCTAAATTGGCTCATTTATTGTGAATATTAATATGCATTATTTGATTTGATTGATGACGGGCAGCAGCG
Organism: Thaumatotibia leucotreta; assembly: GCA_025490895.1. Taxonomy (NCBI): domain Eukaryota; kingdom Metazoa; phylum Arthropoda; class Insecta; order Lepidoptera; family Tortricidae; genus Thaumatotibia; species Thaumatotibia leucotreta. The sequence continues at coordinate 16,822 of JALPQI010007531.1, read as the reverse complement.
TCATTATAGTGGACACATTACTGCGATCGACAATCCGCTTGCCCAGCGTGGCGGTTATGGGCATTTACCTCTTAAGGCATCTATACGCTAGTAGGAGAGGCCTACGTCCAGCAGTGGTCTGAGATAGGCTGATGATGATGATGAATAATATGCATTATATAGTTAAACATGGACACAAAAATACATTATTTGAAAACAGATCACGAATTTGGAAATCATGAATCACGAGTTTTGCGGTCACTAAAATTACTAACATAAAGTTATTTATGTTAGTGTAATAGTAGTACCTGATAGTTATACGCCCATTAAATCCGTCCGCATGTTACTCTCTTTTCGCAGTAAGTAGGTACTAGCTGCCTTACTTGAAGTCGAGCAACCTTACCAGTTGCAGTAGTCGGCAGAGAATCTACGAAAACGACACCTCCGTGCAAGTGCTTAGATGCTGACAGATGTACTGCAAATTAACAATGAATTCATGAGCGCTGAAGTTAAATAAAACTGTTTAAATAGAACAGACTCGACAAACGAATCATTAGAATTTTAAAAGTTGCTGAACATATTATTCTGTTTGATGACTACTTACAGATAAATTGGACGCAGTTCTGCAAACCGGAACCAATCCACACGAATTTTAAAGATTGACTTGTTTGTGTTAATAAATATGACAAATTCGTGTGGATTGGTTTCTGTTTGCAGAACAACGTCCAATTGCTCCTGTTTTAGGCCTGGCCTGGCCTGCCAGGCCTGGCAAAACGCCAAAGGCATGGAACAGAGGTGTGGTGGTGCTGTTCTTCAAAAAGGGTGACAACACCCTGTTAAAGAATCACAGACCCATCACGCTTCTGAGCCATGTCTATAAGTTGTTTTCGAGAGTCATCACAAACCGTCTCACACGCAGGCTCGACGACTTCCAGCCTCCTGAACAAGCCGGATTCAGAAAAGACTTCAGCACCGTAGACCACATACACACGCTCCGTCAAGTTGTACAGAAGACCGAGGAGTATAACTTGCCCCTCTGCTTAGCGTTTGTGGACTACGAAAAGGCCTTTGATTCGTTCGAGACGTGGGCTGTACTACAGTCTCTCCAGCGGTGCCAAGTAGACTACCGGTAAATCGAAGTGTTGAAGTGCCTGTACGAAAACGCCAATATGTCAGTTCGCCTCCAGGACCGGAGCTCGAAACCAATTCCATTGCAGCGAGGAGTAAGACAAGGAGACGTTATCTCTCCTAAATTGTTCACCACTGCACTGGAAGATGTTTTCAAGGTTCTGGACTGGAGGGGGTTTTGCATTAACATCAATGGCGAGTACATCACTCACCTTCGGTTTGCCGACGATATAGTAGTCATGGCTGAGACCATGGAGGACTTAAGTACTATGCTCGATGAACTCAGTAGAGTCTCTGAAGATGTTGGTCTTAAGATGAACATGGACAAAACGAAGATCATGTCGAACGTCCATGTGATACGAACTCCAGTGAAAGTTAGAAACTCTACACTCGAAGTTGTTGACAAATATGTATACCTGGGACAAACAGTCCAGCTGGGTAAGTCCAACTTCGAGAAGGAGATCAATCATGGAATCAGACTGGGTTGGGCGGCGTTCGGGAGACTACGCAATATCTTCTCGTCCAATATACTGCAGTGTCTCAAGTCGAAAGTCTTCGACCAGTGTGTGTTGCCAGTGATTACTTAGGGATCTGAAACGTGGTCGTTCACTATGGGACTCATTAGGAGGCTCAGAGTCACTCAACGAGCGATGGAGAGGGCAATGCTTGGGGTTTCTCTGCGAGATCGCATCAGAAATGACGAGATCCGCAGAAGAACGAAAGTGACTGACGTAGCCCGAAGAATCGCCAGGTTGAAGTGGCAGTGGGCTGGCCATATTGCCCGGAGGACCGATGACCGGTGGGGTCGGCGTGTTCTCGAGTGGCGACCACGCACTGGACGGCGCAGCGTGGGAAGGCCCCCCACAAGATGGAGCGACGACCTGGTAAAGGTTGCGGGTGTCCAATGGATGCGAACAGCTCACGACCGATCTTTGTTGAACTCTCTGGGGGAGGCCTATGTCCAGCAGTGGACGTCAATTGGCTGATGATGATGATGATGGATGAAAAAAATTGATTCAGGCTTATGTTCTTTGGGTAGGACACATGTAGGCAGGTGGTTAAGGAGACCTTTTAATAGGCCTCTGGGTGGCTAAAGGATAAGGATGATCTGGATTAAGCCATTATTACTATCGGTCGTATATACTTTTGGTCGTAGTCAGTGCGCGGAGCGACGCGGACGCATTGATGAGTACCTAATTAATTATTAGTTGCGAATTAGCGCGGCCCGGCCGCTGCTAACGTTTTGTCACAATGAGCGAGCAGCGTGCGCCCGTGGTGAATGAATTTCTAGCGTTTCTGCAGCAGAAACAGAAGCTGCTGCAAAATGGAGCAATGGATTGGGAAACGGCTGCACAGTTCAGTTCCTGGGCATCGACATTCACTGTCGATGACTACTGTGCAGCTAAGCAGGTGCTGTGTCAATGCCTTGGAATTGCCGGCACTTATGTCCCTCACCGGAGAGGGGATGAAACCGGAGAAAAGACCCTTGGGGATGTTAAAAAAATCCTGCGGGAATACGAGGACCGGCTTCCAGAGTTCGTCAAGGAGGAAGCTAGCCTGCCATGTGACCCTCCAGAGGACATGGACGTTCGCAGTTTGTCGAAGGAAATCGTGGCCCTAAAGACAAGCCTTGCCGAAATAATTTTGAAATTTGACGCGGCCCAAATAACTATCGCCGAGTTACGCAACGAAATCGCCAGTTTGCGGAATGACGCTCCTACTCGGCCAGCGGCGTCAAATTTCAAGACCGAAGTCCGACCCGGCTCATGTGCCGCCGAGTCACGTTTACGGGTTGCTGACACTGTAAAAAGTGTGGCACGCGCCGTGCCGCCGCCCGCGCTGCCCCCGCGCGCCCGGCCGTCTCCTGTTTCTTCGAACCTACGTAAGCGAGCGTATGCCGCCGTCGTTTCTGGGCAGCAAGTCGCAGCTGTCCGGGTTAACTCACCCTCTAAACCGGGTGATGTACGAGAAAAGTCCTCCCGCGCATGTGTGGATAAGGAGGGCTTCACGCTGGTGCAGAGGACGGGTCGAGTGCGCAGGGCGCCTCGCAAGACGCTGTGTGGCACTGCCGAGCCGGTTAATTCTGGTCTTCCAGTTGCTACACCGAGTAAGGCGCTCTATGTGTCGCGCCTTCACTACTCCGCTGTGCCTGAAGACGTGATAGAATACGTTCGCCGGAAGACTGGGTACTCGCTGAGGGTGCAGCAGCTGCAGTCGCGCCACTACGTGCACTTCAGCTCGTTTGTGGTGCGCGTGCCGCGCCCGCTGCAGGATACCATCGCGAGTCCGGACTTCTGGCCGAAGGGCGTCGTGTTTCGGCGGTTCCGGGGCAACCTGCCGAACCCTACGCCAGTTCAGATGACTCAACGGAGCCACGCTGTTGCATCACCTAAATCTAGTTAACTTTTGTTGTTTTATAATGTGAATGTTTTTTCAAATTGTTTATTTTTAGTTGCATGACGCATTGGTTTTTAACTGTAATGTCGTGTAAACTTATGTTTTAATAAAATAAATAAATAAATAAATAAATTATTGTAGAAACTTCCTATGGCTTTCCACAAATCTTCCTGTGGGTGTCGTATGAGTCGACTAAGGGATTGAACATTCGATGAAACAAAATTGATGATCGACATCAAACTGGACACAGCTACTACGATGACCAATCCGCTTGCCCAGCGTGGCGATTATGGACATTAAACTTCAAATGTGTCCATACGCATAGTTAATAGGAATACGGCCATCGGTGGACTGAGATAGGCTGATAATGTATAAAAACTTACTGACAACAAGTTCCTTGACATCATCAGCGGTGACATGATGGCCGGGTCTGCGCACCACACACGCCACAACATGTTCGCCATCGTCCGCATGCGGCACGCCTGTCACGCACACGTCGGCTACCGCTGGGTGCGTCATCACTTCTTCCACTTCAGGAGGGATTACCTGAAAGTATGTACTGGTCTTACCAACTGCCACCTGACCGGTCACGTGTGACCAAAGCGTTTTCGCGACCGACAATGTTGAAATGTTTTGTTCGATGTATGATGGCGGTTTCTCTGCCGCTGGTGGTTATATGTGTAAGTATTCTATTCATTTACAGATAAAGTATTTTATTTATTTATTGTGCATCATGTGAGTTTGTCTATCTAAACTTTCGAATCTCCACTCAATTTCTCAAAGGTTAGCTGGAAGAGATCCCTTATAGGGATAAGTTCGCCTTTGTACCTACATTTCTTTATAACTGTGTTGTAACATATTCTGTGTACAATAAAGTGATTTACTACTACTACTACTACTTACTACTACATTTCGCACCCTCACCCTCAAACATTCGTAAAGAAAACATTCCAATATCGTTGGACGCGGATACACGACGATCACCATTCGTCGGTGGCGGTTGGTCACAAATAAGAAGGGCTTAAACGCTTAACTAAAGCACCCTTGGAGCGGACTCATTGATAACTCCATGTACACTTCAATAGCATTAGCATAAAATGGAGAGGAGAGAATCATAATGAATCCGTGTGCTTACCATGGCCTGCCGCCGCGTTTTTACCGCGAACTAACTTTCTATCCATTGTAATAAAACATTATTAAAACATGGTATTGTTCTTTCGATAAGGTGTGACCAGATATTAGCGCAAATGCACATCACACTGAGCAACGCTTTCCACAAAGCAACCGATATGCTGCGGCCACGACATTGGTTTAAGGCGACTGGCTTAGCGGAAAACCATACGTGCAAGAGGGAGTACCCATATCGGCATCCCGCTCCAACTCATGGATTCGCTCGCCGCTGGTCGCCTCAGACCAATGTCCTGGCCGGGCCTATAGGGAGAAGAGAAGAGCTGTAACGAAAGCCATTAGAAAGCGAAATCACGATCCTCAGCAGTAAGGGACCGACTCAGAAGGAAGACTATTGTTTCAACGAAAACTACATACCTGGTGACTCTTGTATTTCAATAGCATTTTGAGTCTTTCAACGAAAAAATACTCTCCGTTCTCATTTCTGTAAAACGAATCTCCCGTTTTTAAATATCCATCAGCCGTAAAAGCTTTTTTTGTTTCTTCGGGATCGTTGTAATAACACTAAAAAAGATAGATAATTTAAAGTATTATGTAAAGAAAGCTGAGCAGTTTTTATAAATACGAATAAACTCTCAATTTACAAAATAAAAATATTTTATTTCCAAAAAAGGTACATTGAAGAACGCGTCGTTTTCATTTATTAAACTTCTGATAAACTACCTATAGTAACAGTTACTGCATAATTCTAGCACACAAGACAAGTCTTAAATTGACAGAGACAGCCATATTCATTGGCGTACTCGGTCTCCAGACTTAAGATCGAAGAAGAGCGAAGTAATAATTTATTCCATTAAGTGTCTATGTATAAGTGTTGGTAGAAAAATTAACCGCTGCGCTTGTAGCCATGAAATATAAATGCTGTTCAATGTACTTATAAGCAAGGATCGGACACACGCCCGTCATTTTGAAAACATAACCCTGTTCCATACAGTAGAGACTTCCTTATCTTATCGATACCTTTGGGTTCAATTGGCGTAAAAGCCAAAATGCGACTTTACAGGAGAGCAAAAAAACGATTTTTGAAATAGTTTTTGACGTATAACTTTTTGAGTAAGTAAATTACAAAAAAGTTATGTAAAGGAACCATGCTTATAATTTCAGCATGAAAATGAATCAATTATCATCATTTACGTGCTACGTTAGGCTTAGGAAATAGTTTGGATTTACGCCCAAGAAATTTGGTCTTCGTGGTAATTACGTCTAAAACAAATTGTCAAGAATATCTTTTTGTGATGTATCACCAATTTAATTAAATCCGTCCGGTCGTAAATCCTTATATAAAGGAATCGTAGTATGTATTAATCATATATTTATATGTTTTTTTTTGCTTTAATTCTCACCTCCTACATTAAATGACTGTATTACAAATATTGAAATAATACGAAAGAAACTTAGCGACTTAGCGATAAAGATTATACTTTAAAATTATAGGCCTATTGATAATAAGTTATTGGAAATTCAGTTTTTTAGTTCGTAATCAACTTTCATATATTTAAGATTATTCTTTGAGTTACAATCTTCATGTAAATTGTAGTCTCTACTAAGTTTAGAAAAATAATCATCACTAGTTTTTGATCATCACTACATAATAAAAAAATATACTTTCGTATAACGTAAAGTTAAACACTGGGTACCTACTTTGTGGAATAATATAATACAGCACTATTACCATAGAGCGTATTTAAAATTTACTTCAAATCGAAGCTATACACGACAGTATCATTCTTCAAAGTTGGTAAGTTTTGATGTACTTTATATCCTCTTGTATGTTGCTAGCTTTTCTTTAAGGTGATCTTCTAGTTTTTTTTCTATTTCGTTTAGATTCTCATCATGCTCAGCTTTAACACATAATACGCATTTGTCTTTTTTGGTGTACCATACGAAATATTGGATCCTAGTAAATATTCTCCTAAACAAAGATTAATTAACAAAATCAGTAGGTATTGGAGCTCTGGCATTCTTTTAAATACAGTCTGTATAGGTTCGATAATTATGTATTTTAACTCTTGTGGCAAATATACTTTATTAGTCTTTGGGCGATTATAGTGTGATGTAACTAACGGTCGGTAATTCATCTATATATTGCCTAGCGTTTGTAACATGTTTTTGTTTTCGTTAGTAGATGAAGTCAGATCGTCAATTTTAGAATAATCGGGAAGTCTATTCAGTGTGTCGGTTCCTTCATAGACGTTTTTTTGATGCTGAGTGTGCATTACAGTTAGGTAAGTATTTTCAGGATCAGGAACAGTAGCTGCGAGATCTATATTCATAGGTGAGATATTAGTCGACTCAGAAACCAAGTGCGTATTAACACATTTAGTCAGATCAAGTCTTTAGCTATATTCTTCCATTTTACACAAACACAAACATTGATTAGTCACAGAAATCCGTATTTAATCACAATTATAAAATGCACGTTGCAAAGATGTAAGTCACATACACGCTTCTCACGTCATGGCATAACTAGTATCAAGTGCTTGCCAGTTCAAAACAATAACAAACACTTATATCAGAGCGGCGGCGAGTGCGATTGAAACGCATGATAGAAGTTCATCTCAATTTTATCAGTATTAAATTATAAAGAGAGAAAGAGATAAGTATATTTCCGAGTTTGTGCCGTAATCGTTCGGAATGCAGACAAAGATAGAAAAATCATAGACACTTTAACCTCAAACAGTAACGTAAATGACACTAACTTGGTTTCGAAGCATCTTACATCTTATAATTTGTTGGCGTACAAACCACGAATTTATTTCCATGGTTTATACGTCAATCCACTCGACCAGTTTTAGAGTTACACCCGGCCGACTATTCGCAATAACAATAGTTAACTTCCGAATGCCATGGCGTATAAACCTTTAATAGCATCACTGGTTTTAACGTCATGCGAAAAAAACATTTAGGTATTTGCGTCAAACTTCTTCAAAATGTTTAAACTTTTTGATTCTTACATCAGACTGTTCTCAATTTTGATGATATTTTTTGTGAAAAACCTGGGTCGTATAAACCAAAAAGTTGCGAATTTCGATGAATCTTATATACAGATCGATAGAGCTCAAAATTCTGAGCAAAACCATATATATAACTCATTTTGGCCAAAATGGCTTTTACGTCAATTGAACCCAAAGGTATCGTTATGATATTAACATATTTTGTTGTATAATATATCTTTGTAATAACTCTATGACAAAGTATCTATTTAAGAGATCCTAACTCCTTCTTACTTCTACACAGCACGATTATGAATTTACGAGTATGACATTGGTCACTAATAATAATTCATTATCAAAAATTCTAAATTGTATATTGGTTACAAATTATGATATATTTATGTACAAGTATGAAAAAGTTGGGATCTCTTAAATAAATACTTTGTGGTATTGTTATTAAAAACATATCTCAACTTATAAAATAAAATATGTTAATATCATAAGATAAAGACCTCTACTGTACGGTACAGGGTTATGTTTTCATAATGACGGGTGTATGCCTGATCCTTGCTTATATAAGCAAGGATCAGACATACACATAAGTTATAAGAAATCGGATTATTTGAATTTGGAAATTCAAATTATTTATTACCGAATTATAATTAAATTAACCCTATGAGCAATAAAGACCATTCCATACTAAAGTGATAATAATATACCGATATAATACGTACCGCCATTACGGGACCTCGAACTACTAACTCCCCAGTGACATTTGGTTCCAGAATTTCTTTCTCAGTTTCCGGTGTTATTATCTATAAGAAATACAAGTAAAAATCTGAAGAGTGAAATCTAAGTACATCTGTTAGTTAATAATATTTGACTGCATGTAAAAATAGGCCAGCAAAAAATAAGTGCATGTTATCAATTGTATAAAAATTTATTCAGCGTTTTCTGATGTAAAACGACTTCACTAGTTGAGCAGTCTCACTGTAACTAATGAATTAGTAATTAAACAAGATTTTGGTACATTGGTTACTTTTGGGTTTGCAACAAAAGTAGCCAATGTACCATGGTGAGTGGAATGTAATGTGGGATGAGAGAAAAAACTAATTTCTCCAAACATTCTATGAACGAAAATGATGTGTGGATTTGTAGACAACCTATTTAAATATTTTAAATACTAATCTACTTAAAACAATACATAAGCTAAATTCAATACTTTCAAACCTTTACGTTAAATTTTGGATCATTAGTTACAATATTTCGTGCAACGGTTAGAGCATTCTCAGAAAATGACTCCAAAAGTAACCCGCCAACTTCTGTCAGCCCGTATCCTATCCAAATTTCAGTGTCTGGACGCAACCTGCCCTGAAAAAGAGAAACTGGAATGAATAAGCACGTATTTTTCAGACACAATAGTACATTACATCAGAGGCCGGGAAGATGAGGATAGGTAACGAGGCCGGGAATCCGTTTTCTCGCCGAGGCATGTGCTTTTCTCAAACATACAAAGAAATACCTACAAAAAAAAATAATGACAATGTTGAAATGAAAAAAAAAATTACTTTGCAGGCCTAGGCCTGAAAAGTGTTATGAAATTCCATTTACATCCCAGTGAGTTACTGCGCCCTAAAAGCGATACTTCCGAGTCTATTTTAAGGAACGTACAGACAATATTTCATTGCATGTTTGAGAAAAAAATATATAAGTTTTTAAGCTACTCGTTACATGGTCATTTACATTATTTGTATGACTTAAAACGGGATATTTACCATGTAAATTCAATTTATTGAGCACCCGATATTTCCGACCGTGTGTGTCGTTTGTGGTTAGTGATGTTCGAGTTTAAGGCGAGAACAAGGACGGTGGGAGTGGTTGTGACACTGTGCGAAACAAGCAACTTAGAAAGAGGATAAATTGCTAGTGTGTGGTTACTGGTTACCCACAACTAAAATTCGCAAATCAAGTTACCTACTTACTCCGTGAAGATGACATTTGCGACAGTGACGTAAATAAAATATCGGATGCTCAATTATTTGAATTTTCATGGTAAACATACAAAAAAAAATGCCTTTTTTCCCTAAAATAACAGTGTAAGACTGAAGGAGTATGGTGGTCCCGCTTTTATTCTATTGTATATCGTGCTTCGCTTTGGCACTATACGATAGACGATAAAAACAGTAATATCCTATCTTGTCTAAGCTCAAGAAGAAAAAAAAAACATATTTTTGGTCAAGCATAATCCAATAATATGATTTTTATTCTATAAAACAATACAGAGTGGTTAAAAAATTAAAAATGAGATGCCTGTCATACTGTCGTGGGCTTAGAAAGGATTTTTCAGACGTTTTTTTCTGAAATCGTGGTATACATAAATAGTTAAATGATATGGGATGCATTATTTAAATGCCGTCATCATTTTATGGACGAATCCTTCGATCTCTTTCTGGTTCACATGTCAACGAATGTGTTCTATCTAATAATTGGCATGCTCAATGCACAATAGTATTCTAATGATACAATGCGATCACTTTGAACTCTTTGAAGCTATAAGCATAATGTCCTTAAATCATTTCTCACCTTTAGGCTAGTCAAGTGGCCGTGTAGTTTTAGTGGCCGTGTGGTGACGGCAGTAAGAATACATTTGTCACCACCCCAACTCCTCCTGCGGGTGTCGTAAGAGTCGACTAAGGGATTGAAGTGTCACTGACCACTATTTGATAAAAGATTGATGAAGGGCAGCAGCGTCATCATGGTGGTCACATTACTGCGATCGCCAACCCGCTTGCCCAGCGTAGCGATTATGAGCATTTACCTCCTAATGCATCTATACGCATAATTAATAGGAAAGGCCTACGTCCTGCAGTGGACTATCATAGGCTGATGATGATGATGATGAGGCTAGTCAGAAGTTGACTGGGTATTTTGGTGCCTCCGATCTTAAAATAGTCAAAGCACGTTAAGTCACAATATCTTTCGTGGTGCAATATGTCTATAGGCGCTATAAGTGTGGGTGTGAATAACGCTCCCGCGGGCTGAAACGATTATCATAACAAACTATTATTACGTTATTTTAAATGCATATCAATGGTATTGATGGTGTAGACCAATGGCGTATGATCGTTCGACTCATCATTAAACCGAATTAACGGCGAATGATGCTAAATATTGGGACGTTAGTTGATATGACGAAAAACTTACGATAACAATGATTTCTGCAGGTCTAGCCAAGATGTCATTTTGCAATCGTAAGCGATAAGTCACTTGACTATAGAAATGTTAATGGTCACGTGACTTTACGTTCGCTCGTCATTTTCATACATTTATTAATTAGCGCTTATCGTATGCGACCCCAACTCTTCCTGCGGGTGTCGTATATAAGACAATATACGAGAGCACGAATACTTACTTTTTACCGCGTGAAACTGGTTTCGCTTGTGGACACTTCCGTATCGGACCGGCGCCCGTGCGCTACTGTTAAGGACTGCAATATGGCCTACCACTTGTTCCGACTGTTGCGTCAGACGCGTAGGCATTATGGTTTCCGAGATATTTGACTTGTTTCAATCTTGACCTGTTTCAATTGTCCCCAGTCTACCCTACTCTGTTTGCTTTGGTGTTTCAAAAAAGTAAACAATCTAACAGTATCTTTTTTACACTATGTCAATAAAAAGATACTGCAAGATTGTTTACCGTTTTTAGGGTTCCGTAGCCAAAATGGCAAAAACGGAACCCTTATAGATTCGTCATGTCCGTCTGTCCGTTTGTCACAGCCGATTTACTCGGAAACTATAAATGCTACAGTAACGAAATTTGGTAAGGATATGTGTATGGATAGGATACATGATTATGATACTAAATTGTAAAAAAACCATTGGGGTGGGGGCCCTCCATACTCCATACTAAGGGATAGAAAAAAAAATTGTTGTATATAAGCGTGTGGGGTATTAATAGAAAGATCTTTGAAAATGATATGAAGGTTTATAAATCTCATTTTTACTTAAGCAAATCGTTTTCGAGACATCAGCTCTCAAAGTCTGAAAAATGTGTCCCCCCCCCCCTCTATTTTTAAACTACGCAATATAACATTAAAAAAAAAATGTTATGCACATTAATAAACTCTATCAACGATTTTTCGTAAGATTAAATTATCTTTTATAGTTTTTGAGGTAGGTTGATTTAACTGTATTTTTTAAATAATAAAATGGTAATGGTACGGAACCCTTCGCGCGCGAGTCCGACTCGCACTTGGCCGGTTTTTAAACACCAAACCAAACAGAGTATAAGGAGTGAGAGGTGAATATCACTATTTTCATTCCTTGGTATAGCACAGTCCCTACAACTTACGTAAGAACTCACAGGGTGTCCCCACCTCCCCACAGGCAGGCCTTATGTTAAGACATTTTAATTAAGCTAATGTAGATTGTTCAAATTAAAGTATTGTGTATGCCGCCATCATGCCGTTATTTTAGTAGTAGAGAGTTATTTTAGTTCGAAATTTTTATTATAGAAATTCCCCCTGTCTACCTCAAACCACAGAATATCTTATAGTAGGTAGATACTCCAAAACACAATCTTACAATCTTAAATTTATTCTAACATGTAACCTAACAATTACCTTATTTTTTTTTAGGATTCCGTAGTAAACAAGGAACCCATAACATAGTTTCGCCATGTCCGTCTGTCCGTCTGTGTGTCCACAGCATACCTCAGTGGCCGTTAGTACAAGAAATCTGCAATTTGCAACATATTAATCACGTCGATAAAGTGTTAGAATAAAATATCAAAAAAAAAATTGGGGTACCTCTCCTGCTAGTAAAGAGGGGATGATTTTCTTATTTTGCTCTAAACCTAAAAGTCATTTTTCTTTGAAAAGTTTTTACCAAAGAACCGAATTGAAGGTAGCTTTATACATTGTTTTCATAACATTAAAAAGTGCCTAAATTGAATACTATTTATTATATAGTAGGTGACGATAAATAAATTATTCTACAGAAGAATAACATGATTGATACTTATTTTATTCAGTTGACTGCGATGCATCTAATAAACATTTTTAATTTTTATATTCTACACAGTGTTTTTATTGATTTCCGTTTATTTAAAGGGAAGCTTAATTAGGTCAAAAATAATCAATTTCTCTAAGAAACTAGTGTCTTAACCCTTACTGTTATTGAGTTATTAAAAACATAAGTTTAATGACTGAACAAGTGTATTGCAAGTCTTATTACATCCTCCTAATGTTACTTATTTTGACAAGTGCCGTCAGTCACCTGAGATCTTATTCTTAAGGTTCTTTCACACTTGTCATTTCAATTATTTATGTATGAAAACGAAAAAAAATTTTTTTTTACGAAATTAACAAAAGCCGATATACCAGGCTACTTCTATTAATGTCCTAAGTAACCTGTCCAATTTAAACGGAAATAAAACAAAAACACCCTGTATTCTACTAAATAATCACTACAGAGTAGTGGGAACCCAAAAATCTCGAATCGCCGGCGATTGCGAGATGTACTGAACTTTGTCTTGGAGAAATGGCCAAACACAGCGCTTGACCAGGATCAGTGGAGAAATTGGGGGAAGCCTTTTTGCCCAGCAGTGAGACACGACAAGCAATAAGAATATTATATAGAAAATGTTCAGGCAACCATGACAAAAAAACTGCTAATGGATAACTTTCGGAAAGCCAATTCTTCTAGCGCCTTAACCTTTCGCGAGGGGCATTGCGCTGATGTTTTGTAATGAAAACATTATCAGGCGTTAGATGCTGCCAAATAATTCCCTAATCCATAAACGGTTCATAACTTAACAATAGTCGGTATGTCGGTAAGTATTGTTTATAAGGACGCTAAGTACTGTTTATGGACATATTGATAAGACTGAAAGAGAGAACAATAATTAACGGCTTGCTTAGTAAAATTGTATTGCCTAGCAGAAGTAAAAGGAGTCACACTAGTAAAAATTTAAAATAAACTTGCACTCAGAAATGAGTAAATTAAATTGATTAAATTCGTATTCGAGTAATTAAATTGATTGGAATTGATTAAATTCACCATATCGCAGTCGCTGGCGGCTTTTGACATCTTGCATAGATATTTTTAATAGAATTTCTACTGAGAATCATGAGCTCTTTCTATCCTATTAGAAGAAAAAGTATATCCCAAAATTAACATACATTTTCAAACCTTCCATTTCGTTACCGCCATACAAAATGTATTAAAAATTGTAACGGAATAAAAAAAACTTGGGACAAAAAAAATCTCCTATCAGGGTCGATTGAGTTCACGATTCTGAGTGGAAATCATATAAAAAGTTCCAAATCCAAAAAAGATTGGGGGGACACCTTTGAAAAAAATATCCCAACACGTCTATAGGTACTCTGTTTGGTGTTTAAAAAAGGTAAACAATCTTGCAGTATCTTTTTATTGAAAAAAAACCGGCCAAGTGCAAGTCGGACTCGCGCGCGAAGGGTTCCGTACCATTATCAATTTATTATTTAAAAAATACAGTTAAATCAACCTACCTCAAAAACTATAGGAGATAATTTAATCAAACCAAAAATCGTTGATAAAGTTTATTAATGTGCATAACATATATTTTTTTTTATTTTATATCGCATAGTTTAAAAAATAGAGGGGGACACATTTTTCAGACTTTGAGAGCTGATATCTCAAAAACGATTTGCTTAAATAAAAATGAGATTTATAAACCTTCATATCATTTTCAAAGACCTTTATATTAATACCCCACACGCTTATATACAACTAAAAAAATGTTTCTATCTCTCAGTTACATGTATGGAGGGCCCCCACCCGAATGGTTTTTTTAACTATTTAGTATCATAATCCTGTAGCGGTTCATACAACACGTATCCTTACCAAATTTCGTTACTGCAGCATTTATAGTTTCCGAGTAAATCGGCTGTGACAGACAGACAGACGGACAGACGTACATGACGAATCTATAAGGGTTCCGTTTTTGCCATTTTGGCTACGGAACCCTAAAAATGCATATAAAAATCCAAACTAGGTACCTACTTAATGAATCAAAAACAATGTAAATCACTGTATTTCCTTGTTAAAGGTATTATGTATATTTGCTAAAACTTATTTTCTACTCGTAGTATTCAATAAAAAGCTACTGCAAGATTGTTTACCTTTTTATAAACACCAAACCAAACAGAGTATAGCACGTAACCTAAAAGACAAATTTATAACATTAATAAGCCATGTAACTTCGCTGAAAGATGTAGGGCCGGTTGCAAGCACACTTCCCGAGCTGGCCAAGGTTGAGTACGACAACAGAGTTGATTCCACCGCGAACACGAGTTTGTTCGAAAAGGTAACAGTGCACGGTCAGTGTTAATCGAGGTAAGTTGCAACAGACATTTTTAAACCCTTCGTTTTATCGTATAACAGATGGTGTAATTGTGTTACTTTTACATTTAATTGATAAATAAAAATGCAATTTTATATATAAATAATTTATAATTTTATTGTAGTTTACATGTAAAAACTATAAAAATAATGTTTAATTATGGTGCAATTTTTACTAATCTGTAACAAAATTGAAAGAGGCTAACAAAAGAAAATAATTTTTAGGTTGAATATTGCACCTCAAGTAGCTGTGTTTGGTAGATAAAAAAAATAATTTATATTTTTCAAATATAAACTAAGCCGTACTTATTTTTCTAATAATTCTTTCATATTTTAAAAATGTGTGTGGTTTATTCAAAATAGTAATTTTGCTTCGAATGTAGTACAAACATTAAAAAAAATATATATTTACTATACTAATTGTGGGTATAGGGTGTAATCGATAAGTGTTTACAGGCCATAATTCCGTAAATATGAGAGATATAAGAAATTTTTTAACTGATATCGAAAGTACGTTACAAAACGAGTAAAATTTCACTTATACCTTTTTTGAAATAAAATCAGATGTATCCCAAATGTTAACTTCAAACCCTTCCATACATTTAGTAGGTAACCGTTCATTCAAAGATAATAAACTTTTCATTTAAGAATAAATGTTAGGTACATTAATTATTTCATAAACGATAGTATTATTATTTTATTACAATGTATTCGTACAAATAACGAATCTTTAACAGTTTTATCTCTTACGACACCCGACAATCTTTAAGGCTGTAAGTCGTCATACTAAATGTATGGGAGCGTTTTAACTAACTATTTTTAATATTACTTCATCTATTTTGAAAAAAATATTAATGTAATTTTACTCGTTGGGTAAAGTACTTTTTCTACTCCTGACCTTTTTTTTGCTAGTTACATAGCTACGCACACTATTGTAAAGATATACATAATTACATCTGTCAAAAGTCTATAAGTCTATTTCTCAAAAACGCACTCTCAGCCAGTATCGTAATGTCGCAGCGTTGTTCGGAAAGAGAAGGCACGCGAGATATATGGGCGGCTCTCGCTGCCAGACGTCGTCACTTTCCGAACAGACTCAAAAACGTACTGCGATCTGCCACAGACTGCCACATCACACCCATGATGGACGCCATATTGGATTTGTTCCCAACTTCGAGTTTTTACACTGCTACCAACATTAGTACGAAATTATTTATTACAATAATTAAAATTATTAACTAAATATTTAGAAAATATAATGAAAATTAGTTTTTTCAATTATTTTAATTTGATATATTATATTTTTGTACCAATAACTAATTTCATATTATGTAAAAGTATTTTTATCACAGGCAAGTAAGCACGATTTTAAAAGCAAAGTTATCCATAGACAATGACAGCTGCATTAAAAAAAATCTTCCCGCTTTCCGCTAGTAGTTGAAAGTCCTGCCGCGAACTTCGAAATTGGGTTTCGATCATTTGTCTCTGTCACTTGAACAAAATTATTATTAGAGTAACGGAGACGGATGCTCGACTTTTGCGAATTTCGAAGTTCGTGGACGGCCCCCAGTTGAGTATAGGGCTCGGTTTGATTTGAGTCGATTTGCATTAAAGTTTGTGCAGTGCCTAAAATCTATCTAAAATATGAGTTTTTCATCAAATCATCATTAATTTCTAATGTTCTGCCTGCTCTTCTTGGGAATGCAGGTAGGGATGAGCTATCAATCTTATATTAATTATACAAACTATGACTTATTGGTGACAACTGGAATACGTGTGTGGCGCTCAGTAATATAGGATATTTTATGAGTTATG
>JALPQI010007530.1:0-52952 GCA_025490895.1 Thaumatotibia leucotreta | reverse complement strand
GGCTATGATTGACAGAAAAAGTAACAAATATGAAAATGCTATTTTGTTCTATAACTCGTACGTACCCACAAAAAAATAGTACTCTCCTTCGGACACATACAAACTTTATCCTACTTTATTAAAGAAAAAAATTAATGTCATTAATTTATGACATATAACAGTACTATAAATGACATTTTGCAAAGTCTTTATTTTAATCAAAATGAATATTCTAGTAACTATTTCAAGTGGAGTACAGGGGTGGAAATGAGTATACGGACAGACTTTACCGATGCATTTTTGATGTCGAAAGAAGTCAAAAATGTTATGAAACATATTATATTATGTCATTTTCGGACAAAAAAAGTTTGATTTTTTAATTTTTTTTTGTGATTTTTTTAATTTTTTTATACATGATTAATAATAAATTGTAAGGAAAGAATTTATTTTAAATATATATTTTTTTCTTAGGTTAAAATTTTCTGATACTTTTTGTCATTTTCTCTAACTTTCGTCAGTAAGTATGTCAAGATAAAAACTATTAGCGTAAGAATTTTAATCGTGCAGGCACACACAGGGGTATTTGACTCAAAAAGCTGGCCATAATTATTTCTTTACGTTTTTTCGCATTTTATACTTAAATATGACTTTTATATTAAACGAATTTATTTTGGACCGCTTTTACACCTTGGCGGCCTGATTGGGGAAGTAAAATTAATTTTGCATAGGTATTTACACATTAACTATTAACAAAATGTATGGTTTTTCTTACTCTGATGATGCGTCCGATCGTTACTCAAAATATAATGTCAGATCATCATCATCCGATATAGCATTAGTGTCTATATGTGGGGCAAGCATCATATTTCTGGCAGCAGAGCTAAAAGGTATTAATATTTTCGGTGGCTTAGGCCTGATGCTATTGAGAAGTGGATCGGAAGTAAGTAACAGCCGATTGAAAACGTCTCAGTAACACTGCTCCCTCGAAAATTTTCTTGAAAAGCTATTCCTGAATTCTCCGAAGTGCTTGTTCCTAGCTTCTGCGGCTTCTTCCGATAAATTTCCTATGGGGAGAAGGGCATGCTTCATAACAATAGATCTATGCATCTGAATTTTGTAAACAGTTGTTGGGGTCAGTGGCTTCCAAGGATATACTCTACATAGAATGCCGTATCGTCGCAATATGACTCAAACTACTTAGGTCTACTCTTTGTCCACTCGAGATTACTTCCAGCTCAATAGCAAATCTCTTTGTCAAATCGTGATCGATTTCCTTTTGATATTCAAAACTTGAAGAGATCTCGGGATTAGAAAAAAAACGTCTGCTGGTATCCCTGTTTGGCATATCGACTATAAGTCCTAGTCCGACCTAATCTTAAATTCCGACTTTAAGCGGGAAAATATACGAAGAAGTTCATCATTTGATTGATCTTATGGGAATGTAGCAGTAAAAATACTCAAAACTTCATCTAGCTTCTTTAAAAATTTTGTCGCCTTACACCTTACATTCTTGACCCATGCAAAAAATGTATTCTTCGATCACAACTCTAATACCAGACGAACCTGTGATGCTAAATCATTAAATTTATTTTAGAACCGCAAAACCAACTTTGTTCGGTAAAATTGCTTATTGTATAAAATAAGCACAAATACGAAGTTCGCAGTTAGTAGCAGCCCATTTTATAGTAATATGCAAGAAGACTAAATACGTTATCAAATCAGTAAAAAAATACACACGGGTCAGGTCCCGCAATATAACTTTTTCCATTTTGAGTTTAAGTAAAACTCGTAAATTTGATGCGCTATTATGTAGTTACTTAAATGTATAATGTCCGGTAAATTAGACTTACTAATTAAGAAACAATAAACAAATCATAATAACAATACATGGTAAATTATTGTTATGAGCAGACATTTTTAAAAAACAATTGTAATATTCATTTAAACAACGTTTAAAAATTGGAAATTTTATTTCACCCTTGTGCCACACAACACGTACGTTTACCAAAACGCTAAATTGATACCCGATTGACAAATATCGTCAACTTCCAACGAAAAATAAATATGCTTCTGTAATATATGGGTTCCTCGACTAATAAGTCTAGCTACCAGTTTATAGGAATTCCACATTTTGTTATAGTCGACTAATGGCCAGCTTTAAGGCGTCGATACCCTTATGTGAGGCATTTATCAGTGACTTATTATGAAAATAGTTTTTTTTTAAACATGACTGTCATTATCTCTTAAATTAAGCTGACTCCAGAAAAGTTCATATGACATTATAGTCTCAAAATGTGGTCAGGAATACACCTTTCCAGTTTGTCGGGTTACTCACTAACCACCCTGTATAATGGATTTTTCAATTTGACGTGAACGTTTGACAGCCAAATCTGTTTGATACATTTTAGTCGTTTACTGGTTTAATCAGTGTAATTTGAATAAGTGATTAAAATCGGTGTAGGTAATTATTATTTATTATAATTAAAATTAGGGCTCACGGTACACGTGTAACCCGCCAAACCGGATACCCGTGTTCTTAAGCCCGACGGTACTAAGAACCCGAATTACACGAACCCGCCGGGTACCCGTGTCCGTGTCCAATACACGGATACCGTTTACACGAAACCGCGTGCTACCCGGGTACCCGGGTACTTAAGACCGAACCGAACGGGTTCGAAATAATTGAGCAAATGGAAATAAGGTCTATTATTGAATGGAACCTGCAGCTTCGTTCGACACTACAAAACACTACCTGTTCAGGAAAGGTCAGCCGATATAACTTTTTAATAATGTTTTATAAATATCGACTCTATCTGTTACGCAATAAGGTCTATTTGACAAAATTAGCCTTTCGCTGATCTATTCATTTTTACTATAGCTCTTAAGTCTCACGACCCATTCGTACGCTTCTCGTCAAGGACGTCCCCGAACCCGCGGGTAATTAAAGTCCGTGTAAATAATACCCGTGTACCCGTGTAGACGGGTATTATTTACACGGACTTTAATTACCCGTGTAAATCGGGTCAGAAACCCGTGTACGTGTAACACGAACACGGGTATGAGAAACGTTGACACGAAACCCGGACACGACCGCGAGCCCTAATTAAAATGACTATAATTTCTGAAAGGAACGTCACAATCCTTTTAGCACCAAGTTTCTTTCTCAGTTTACTCAGTTAGTAAACACCAGTGATCGTTATCAACGTGCGGCAACTGCGGTATTGGTGGCAAAATATGGTTGACAGAAAAATGAAATACACAGGTATTTTATAGATTATTAAAATTTCAGAAATTATAGTCATTTTAATTATAATAAATAATTACCTACACCGAAATTAATTTTTTTTCCTTACAATTTATTATTAAATTGGTATAAAAAAAAAGAAAAAAATCACAAATAAGAATTAAAAAAACAAACTTTTTTGTCCGAAAATGACATATGTCTCATAATATTTTTTACTTCTTTTGAAATCAAAAATGTATTGGTAAAGTCTGTCCGAATACTCATTCCCACCCTGTATAACACTGATCTTACTCCACTTGAAATAGTTACTAGAATATTCATTTTGATTAAATTCGATCGAAATTCGATCTCTGGTCATAAATTAATGACATTAAAATTTTTCTTTAATAAAGTAGGAAAAGTATGTGTCGATAGCACAAAATAGCATTTTCATATTTGTTACTTTTTCTGTCAACCGTAGTGCCACGGAAAGTGCACGTTGATAACGATCACTAGTAAATACACTTTTTTCAAAGATGGTTGAGGATATAGATGCCGATATGTTGATTTCTTTGGTAGAAGAACGTTCAGTCCTCTGCGACAAAACGATTGACGATTACAAAGATACATTTTTAAAAACTAGAGCGTGGAAGGAGGTCCGCCAAGTCATTTTTCCAGGGTTTGAAAACAACACGAGCAAAGAAAAGACAAAACTTGGATGCAGATGCATCCAAGTTTTGTCTTTTGTCGTTTGAGTAGATACTCAACACGGTACCGCAACGTTTTTCGCACGGTGCGATAACGTGCAATACCCCGACGCGGCGCCGTTTTATGTTTACGACGCCGCACCGTGGTCATGTGGCCGGGCTCTTAGGGTATTAGAAACCAGTGACGTAGCCGCTACAAGAAAATTCCTTTTTTTCACTTTATATCAACCTGTAGGTATATTAGCAGCCCCGAAGGTAATAAAAACCGGCCAAAAGCATGTCGGGCCATGATAGGGTTCCGTAGTTTTGCGGATGTCTATGAAAATATTGACTTTAGAAAAAACTTTGTTTCGAGACCCTTATTTTTTTCAAAGACCTATTCAACGATATTCCACACTATGGGACTACAGCAAATAAAAAATCATTCACACTTCACCAGTTAGGGAGGTACCTAAACAAAAAAAATATATTTTCTAATTTTTTCTACCACTTTGTCGGCATGATTAATATGTATATCTGTACCACATTGCAGATTTCTAATATTAATGGCCACTGAGCTATGCTGCGGACAGACAGACGGACAGAGCGAAACTATAAAGGTTCCTAGTTTACTACGAAACCCTAAGAAGTTAGAATAGTATGAAACCTATTTCAAAGAGTAGCTTATTTATTTAAAAAGACGTCATCATATCAATAGCATTAGCAGCCCCTGAGGTAATAAAACACCAGACAATAGCATGTCGGGCCATGCTTGGGCTCCGTAGTTCTTCGGATATCTCCGAAAAGATTGTCTTTAGAAAAATATTTTGGTTGAAGTCCCTTATTACTTTTTCAAAGACCTATTCAACGATATTTCACACTATAGGATTACAGCAAATAAAAAAAATCATTCACACTTCACCAGTTGGGGAGGTACCCCATAAAAATGTTTTTTTCTAATTTTTTCTACCACTACCACGGCATGATTAATATGTATATCTGTATCAAATTGCAGATTTCTAATATAAATGGCCACTGAGATATGCTGCGGACAGACAGACTGACAGACGGAGAGAGCGAAACTATAAGGGTTCCTAGTTTACTACGAAACCCTAAGAAGTTAGAATAGTATGAAACCTCTTTTAAAGAGTAGCTTATTTATTTAAAAAGACGTCATCATATCAATAGCATTAGCAGCCCCTGAGGTAATAAAACACCAGACAATAGCATGTCGGGCCATACTTGGGTTCCGTAGTTTTTCGGATATCTCCGAAAAGATTGACCTTAGAATAATACTTTGGTTGAAGACCATTATTTTTTTTTTCAAAAAACCTTTTCAACGATAATCCACACTATTGGGTTACAGCAAATAAAAAAAAACATTCACACTTCACCAGTCGAGGAAATACCCAAAAAAATGTTTTTTAATTTTTTTTCTACCACTACCATGGTATGACTAATATGTATATCTGTACCAAATTGCAGATTTCTAATATTAATGGCCACTGAGCTATGCTGCGGACAGACAGATGGACAGACGGACAGAGCGCAACTATAAGGGGTTCCAAGTATATTACGGAACCCTAAGAAGTTAGAATAGTATGAAACCTCTTTTAAAGAGTAGCTTATTTATTTCAAAAGACGTCTTCATATCAATAGCATTAGCCGTATAACACCAGCCAATAGCATTTCGGACCATGCTTGGGTTCCGTAGTTCTTCGGATATCTCCGAAAAGATTGACTTTAGAAAAATATTTTGGTTGAAGACCCTTATTACTTTTTCAAAGACCTATTCAACGATATTTCACACTATAGGATTACAGCAAATAAAAAAAATCATTCACACTTCACGAGTTGGGGAAGTACCCAAAAAAAATTTTTTTTTCTAATTTTTTCTACCACTTTGTCGGCATGATTAATATGTATATTGTATATCTGTACCAAATTGCAGATTTCTAATATTAATGGCCACTGGGCTATGTTGCGGACAGACAGACGGACAGAGCGAAACTATAAGGTACAATAGTATGAAACCTCTTTTACAGAGTAGCTTACATAAATACTCTACATTAATCAGTTCCCTTAATTCCTTAACTTGACCTACCATCTAAACTGATCTTTGTCAAAAACTTGCATGACCGCCATCGCTCCATAACTTACGCAATCAATCAGAAATATCTGCCAAAAGTGAAACACGTGTCGTTAAGGAGTTCCGTTCTGGTCTTTATCGGCAGTTCCACATACATTACAACGCATAAATGAAAATGCTTGATTTGTAAATGATAATACACAATTCTAAGGTTTGACCAGTTCCCTCAGTTCCTAAGGAAATACCCCATCAGAACTGGTATTTTACAATAACTTATACGACCATCTTCATTGCTTAAAATGCATAACCAGTTACATACATACAAAACACCAAAGAGTTCCGGAGTTCCGTTCTAGCCTTCATCGGCAGTTCCACTTCCCTAAGTAAGGAAATATCACGTTTTGAAGTAAAATGGATGATAGGATGATAAATCACAAAACCGTTTTATCTTAAATAAACTTTCAACTTCTTTTTAACCCCTTGGGGGTCAATTTTGAAAACTGCCAAATATGCTTTTCTTGTTACGTATCAATTAACTTATAAAACGCCGAACACACTATTATTTTATAGTATCAAAGAGTCTATAAACAAAGTTTCAAGTCTGCAACCTGAAAAATATTCATACCTCATACAAACTTTCAACTTCTTTTTCACCCCTTAGTGAGCGAATTTAGAAAAACGCCAAATATGCCTTTCTTGTTTAGTCATCGAGTCTACACCGTGTTTTATTTTGTATTTCCGTTAAATTGAACGGGCTGCTTGGTACGTTACTAATTGGAAGTGATTCCCATTTGTTCCATAGAACAGTGACGTCATGGTACAAAGCAGTATATTTCTTCTCATTTTGTTCCACATAATTACATACTAGCTCATTATTCTGGTTTACTTGCAGTGCAGTACTACCTAGTACAACATAAAACTTTTCTTTTTCACTTTGTTCCATTATGGAAAAAAATGTAATTACATTTCCCAGTTGTCCCATAAAACTACATGAGTGGTACCTAGTTGTGGTAGGTACAGGTACTAAGTTTTAGTCAATACTTTGCAAATAATACAGACGGACAGACAGACAGTGAAGTCTTAGTAGGGTACCTACTTTAGGGTCCTGTTTTTACAGTTTAGTTGATAACGTGCGAATATGCCACGTAGTTTTGTATATACTTACTGGATTTAGGCATCAAATCGTCACACCAAAATCTTACCAAAGGCTTGCCAACGAAATGCATAAGAAAATCAAGATTAGTTTACTATGAACTGCCAGTACGGAAACCAAGATAAGAAATAGTTTGCATACACATATTAATCTCTAATTTGTAAAGGCACAGTCATTTTATTTGCTATTTAATTGTGTCAGCTCCATGGAACAATTTAAAATATCATGTTTGCCATTTTGTTCTCTAGAACAATCTTACAATACTGCCATATCAGTTTTTTTTCATATTATTACAGGTTTGGAACAAATGATACTTGGTAATTCTATAACAATTAAAAATTAACATATAATTTAGTTGTATGACGTCATTGTTCTATGGAACAATCGGGAATCACTCTTAATTGGAACTACCTGTTATATCGTTCTTTGTGATTTTTTTTTCATTGACAATTCTGATTTTTTCACAGCCTCAAGGGACGGTAAGACCTTAGTATATCATTTAAATTTAAACTCGATACGTTCACGCATTCCAGAGGTAAATGGTCTTGACAGGATTTACTAATGTGTGGCCGAAAATTTTATGGCATATTATTACTTCCCAAACTATTGTTCCCATAGTTTCATTTGTCAGAATCATCACATGGCAAACTAACGTTACGCAGAAGTGTCTTTCGCATACTATCATGTTCCAACTCCAACCTAACCTAACCTAGTTTACAGAAAGAAATTCACCCAAATGCATTCATTTACAAGAAATGTTTGCATTCATTTGCAAACATTTTTGCTAATAATAATTTAGTAAAAGTTGGTATGCCAAGTGAATCATTTGCAAAAAGTTGGTTGGCAAGTGATATTTGGCAAACTGAAATTCTACGAAAAGGCAGGATACCTCTTGACAGACAGACGGACAAGAAAGTAATCCTGTAAGAGTTTCGTTTTTTCATTGTGGTACGGAACCATAACAATCACCAAATTAAAAATTAAAAAAAACCGATTTCTCCAAGATCCCCGATTTGTTTTCATCATAGGTTTCCTCAAATCCTACTTTCTGGATGCAAATTCTTGTAAATTAATAAAAATTACCAAAAGCGCCATACCTATAAGACCCCAACTTGGGGCCAATGGAACCATCTCGGGGATATACACGTTCATCACAAAAATAAATTTTAGAATCGGTTCACAATTCTCTGAGATATCAGGTAACATACATACAACAAAAAAAAACAGTCGAATTAAGAACCTCCTCCTTTTATTGAAGTCGGTCAAAAATGAATTGATAAGCTTTTAAAGTCTATCCAAATTTTCTTAATTTATTTGTAGGTAACGGCTACCTACATCAATTGTTACGATAGTGCGTATATCGGTTTTAAATACCCTAGCGCATATATTATATGTATGTATATTGTATACGTTTCGGCTTTGTCCAATGGCTAAGGACACACTGTATTAAATATGGTGATAAATGTATTCTTACTTCCGTCACCACACGGTATTTGTGTACACAAACTATGTATCAGTAAATACTACTTACTTACTCGTATACTATAAAAAAATGTAAATTTTACTTACGTTTCACGTAACCATCCATCCATATCAGGGTACATTATAGCCAACATTGCAGATACATCAGCAACTTTGCGAGGCGCGCGGAGGAATTTCGATATAACTATTACCTATTTATTCCTTGCCCACTTTTTACGTCCTGCTTAATATAGACTCTGAAACAATCAGTAATATGTCAAACGTTGATCTACCAAAAGAAACATCTGAGCAGATGAGAGAAATTGTCTCAGTCAGTCCTAAGTTATAATTATTTTATTTGATACCCCAATGACGTCTCTGTTATTTTTTTTCGTCGCCTAGCAACCGAACGGCGGTCGTAATTGTACATGAATTGTACCTATAGGGCGGCCGGATTTGAAAATTTGCAAATAGGTGAATAGTTTTATATTATCGTATATAAATATAAGCGTTTTTACTAAACTTTCCAAAAATAATATTTACAAACACTACATTAAGCTCACTCTATTCCACGGATACATATTAATACCATACAAATATTTCTCCATTTGACAAACAAAACTTCTCTGCTTTGCCTTAAGGTTGACTGGTAGAGAATGCCTTTTGGCATTAAGTTCGCCTTTTGTACATTAAGGTTTTCTTTTGTGCAATAAAGATTAAATAAATAAATAAATAAATAAATAAAACTAACTAAAATAACAAATACGTACTCGAAATAAAGCTCGTATCTCAGTTACGATCTGATTCAATACTGACATACGAGGTTGCTAAGAGGAGTGTGAGTTTTGGCTATTAGACGACGATTTACTTGTATGCTAGCAGATATACGATATGAAAGTGAAAAAATTGTATCCAGCTGTGGTCATAAATTTATGCATACCTAATATTCAAATCGTATCATCATCATCATCAGACTATGATAGTCCACTGCTGGACGTAGGCAACTATGCGTACCTATAAACGCATTAGGAGGTAAATGCCCATAATCGCCACACTGGGCAAGCGGATTGGCGATCGCAGTAATGTGTCCACTATGATGATGCTGCTGCACCATCAATATTTTATCAAATAGTGGTCAGTGACACTTCAATCCCTTAGTCGACTCTTACGACACCCGCAGGAGGAGTTGGGATGGTGACAAATGTATTGAAATCGTATAATAACAAGAATATAGAAAATACAAATAAATAACTAGGAATGTATTGCAATTTACAGGGAAACACGGCTAAATAACTAGTAGGT
The DNA here is from genome assembly GCA_025490895.1 of Thaumatotibia leucotreta. Taxonomy (NCBI): domain Eukaryota; kingdom Metazoa; phylum Arthropoda; class Insecta; order Lepidoptera; family Tortricidae; genus Thaumatotibia; species Thaumatotibia leucotreta. The sequence goes on along the minus strand of JALPQI010007530.1, from coordinate 43,059 downwards.
AGGTACCTTTTGTGCCATTTCTGTAGGCTTATGATGGTACCGTCTTTAATCTTTTGTCGTTATTGCCATCAGGTTCTAACAAGTATGTAAGTGCGTAAGTGAGGCGTAGCACGATAAATAGATAAAACGGGACCATCATAAGCCCCCTGGAAAGAGAATATAAGTATAATATGTAAATCATTCTAGTTTCAAACGAAAAATCAATTAGTTACGTTTCCGAACTTATTTATGTGTAGCTCAGCTCGTGCCGAAGCTGCCGCAGGGAAGTATTGCGAGTGCAGACTTCTGGCTGAAGGGCGCCATACCTCGGCAGTTCTTTTTGTGTTAATGCGGTAGGATCATGGTGCGGCTACAGTTTGACAATGGAAAGCTGAGCTTAAAGTTTATGTACTTTGTAGTTCGCGAGGATTTGTTTCAATATTGAATGTACTGAGAAGATATGTACATACTTTCTTACAAAGTCTTACGGCCGCAGAAATCGCGGTGGCGGTGAGTAGAGATTTTATTCCACAAATCAACCATTCATTAAAGACTCGTATCACTTTTAATATACCTATTACTATAATTATATTAACAAACATATTCTATCTTTCTTATTATTATCATAACTAAATTGACATCCTATCGTTTTGACTTCTAGCCGTCACACATGTGTTTTCAAATGATGTAATCTGTTGCCAGAGTATAGAAAATAAACTCCATTACACCAAATCGTATCCGTAAACTTCTTTAATTTTTAATCGTTTCTGCGAATGTAACTTATACGTGTTCGGTAGTATTGAGTTTTATTTAGAATCAGTTGTTATAGTTTTCTTGTATTCGGTCATAAAAATAACAAAAAACTTAAATAAATGAGGGAGTTCGAACGAATTTCTTCGTTTTGATTTTCCCTACTTATTTGAAGACACTTTGAGTACTGGCATCCCTTGACGTATATGTATATGATTTTATGTCATTTTGAATGTCAAAAAGAGCTGTCAACGGGAGCGATTTGGCGTGCGTCCGACCTCGAGGAGGCGCTCGCGCCATCTGAGTCAAAGGAGAATTTTGACTCGTGTCGCCATTTGTATGGAGAATATACGCAATTTTAAATTAAGGATTAAATTTCTTCGTTGTCTTTATGAGGAAAAATATGAATATGCCCTGATGCACTAATTCAGTTATCTGGCTTTTAAATTAACATGATAATTTTATGCCTGTTAAAGAAAAATATGCATTGCTTCGTGTTCGAAAAATATGCAATTTTTTGATTTTTCGGTACATTTAGAGCCGATTTCTAGGAAATCCATGTAAACATAAAATATAATATCAATTGGAGCCTCTGCATGGGTTCTTTCTGAATAAGTTCATGTAAGAAATATGTTTGTAGAGTAATATTTACTTAACAAATTCTTTGTTCGAAAATAGGTCTAAAACGACAAAATCGGGAATCCGACCCTGCATTGAGCGAATGGGACGTAATCAAAGGACGCAAAATTTCACAATTTAAAGTGACCCTTCAGTGTGTCGAAAGTATCTCGTATTTTATAGCAGAGAAGGTGTGCACGAAGTAAGTAGACCCTGGGATAATTCAGCACTTTGTTTAATGAATACAGGAAAGTACCCCCTGTGTAGATACATTCGATTATGTACTTCAACATTTGGATCCGCATTTGCGCATACCCAAACTTTCACTTATAAACGCCTCTGTGTCCAACATCGTGGAGCGAATAAAACAAAATATTTTGTTCTTTAAAATTCCGCCCGATACGTACCGCCGCTAAGACCGTTCGCGCCGCTCGGAGTCGTGGCATGGCTCAAACCGCCAGTGCATTTAATCTCGCCGCCCGCCGCGCCGCTGGTCGCCTTAGCCGGTCGCGCAAGTAAATTCGCGCGCGATTTAGCCCACAGCGAATTGTCGTGGCATGCTTCCTTAGCGGTCCTGATTTTGTTTAATTCGCTCGCCGCTGATCGCCTTGGCCAGTCGCCTTAGACCGATGTCGTGGCCAGGGCATTAATGTTCATTCTAAATTTGAAGACGTAACCAAATGTTCAGATAATTTAAATAGTGTTTAAAACGATTTCTTAGCTAATAATCTAATGTATAAGAAAACTTGTCAATTCTTATTAATTCATTGAATACGCACTTCCACACGATGAGTAGTTCTAGTCGAGGGCGGGCCTACCACTAATCTATTATCCATTTGGTAGTTCAATCCTACAAATATTATAAACGTGAAATAATAACAATCATCCATCCATTCATATCGTCCATTAAATACAAAAGCGACACAAGTCAAAAAAAGTTTGCATAAAAAAATAACAGGAACTCTGATTTTTTTTCGATGAAAGGCCACAAATATAAAAATTAAGTATTTATTTCATTTAAAGCATACATCAAACATCAAATCATGTATTGTCTTAAACATAGAAATACTGTTTTTTAACAAAACTGAACCAAACAAAACTTTTCCTTACAATTTGTTTACTTACCTACTTATTGTCAGAACATGTTTATAAGTACCGTAAACCGTGGTTATTTTGATTATTTTGAACTTTGGTTGCATATTTTGATAAATTTAACGGACGTACAGTCGCCATCAGATATATGGTAGCGGTCGAGGTCCCCAAATAAATCGGAGAAACGTTAAATTTCAATAAATTCGTTACGTGAGAAAAGGGCAATGATTTGGGAGCGTGTAAAATTCGTCATAAATTTAGGGGCAGTCACTTTTCAATAAATTCGTAACGTACAAGTAGGTAAAGATATCGGAACGAACATGACTCAAAGATATCGAAGCAGCCAGGATGATCATAAAGATCGGAACATTTATAGGAAATAAACCTTAAGTCTGCGTCACATAGTTTATTTTAATTTGTTACTATGTTGTCACTACTACTACTTTAAGTTGTCAATGTCAAAGATGATTTTGACGGCACTGTTGTGGGTGAGTAAATGACTTTCCTAGATAAAAGAGAAGTTTTCAAGCATTATTATCGAAAAATGCATAAATTCAATTTTGATTTTTTATTGATGTAATCATATTAATATGGGATAAGTAAATAAAATCGTAAAGCTAGCAAATGATTTATTTGAACGGAACTAAAAAAGTATAAAGGGTGAACAGAATACCTAAAAGTCATTTGCGGATCCTATTTTACCACGGTGACAACTCCGAGAATTGTAAATTGACTGTTTCTCCCATTGCAGGCGTCCATGGGCTACGGTTATCACTTATCATCAGACGGGCCGTGTCGTTGTTTGTGTTTCAAATATATTGCAAGAACTCTTAGCAATCAACAATAAATACCGTCATTTAAGCAAAGCAAAATTATATATTGTCACAAAAATACGACAATTGTAGCGAAATTCCAACATAGGTCGAACCTCATATATATCAAGAATTTACGAAAATCGTTCTAAACCTTGTGACAATTGTAACGATTTCCCGAAAGTAAAATAGTAAATTACGATACAAGTGCGAAAAAAAAAAGTTTTATGGAACGAGTGGAGATAAATTAAAGCACGACCGATGGGAGTCCTTTAAATCTACACGAGTTACGAATTTCCTTTTCGCACGTGTATTATTAGTGATAATTGTATGTTGGTGGCAAACGAGCACACGGACCGTCCGATAGTAAGCGGTAGACGTAGCCTGCGAAGGCTTGACTTCAGTAACAGTGATATTATGCATATATGATATTTATGTTTATGCTATTGTTGCTTTACTAAAATACAGGGTGGCTCATTAAAATCAGTCAGTATGGGAATGTCTGAAGCTATCGGATATACGAAAATATGTTCTTAGGAACCATGTCATCGATTTTAATAAACAGAAAAACTACATTAATGTATTTGAAAAAAAAAACTACCCAGTAGGAGAATCGAATTCGGTTGTTTTGAAAAAATAAACTTATCTGCACTATTTCTATTCGGATATCCGTTGTGTAGGACTTAAGCAGTACCTTAAGTTGTTTTTAGGAACCATATCCCCTAAGAAGCATCGATGATAGATAATTATGGTCCCTAAAAACAAATACTACTTAGTACCTACTGATTTTTCAATCCCCAGTTAACAGTAACTGTCAAATAAATGTTAGCTCTATCCTTTTTTGACTCATGACCAGCGATAAGGATGGTAATACTTTTAACTGACGGATACATTTAACTGAGGATTGAAAAATCAGCACTTAGTATGTCTTATAGATTCAGAATATCTCTTTCAAAAAAATAAGTTTTAAGACAAAATGTTATTAAATGACGTACTGACATTGCTATTACTCCCTAGGGAATTTCACTTTTCTATTACTCCCGCTATGCATGCAAGCAATGGCGCGCTTAGACAGCAAGTGTGATAAAAAGGTGACATTAACAGGCCCCCAAGAACGCCTGTCAAATCAGGCACCTGATTTTTTTTCTGTGGGGTTATTTAAAAGGATTTGTCTTTTCTAATTGGCCAACGAACCTTTAGCAATTAAAACAAATTACTCGAACCACGATCAGTGAAATAACGCCGGAAATGTGTGAAAAAGTGTAGAAAAAATGCGATGAAAAGGGTTGGCATCTGCGATGCTACTGGAGGTGGATATTTGTCTGATTATTTTCCATGTATAATAGCCGATCCAAAGTAATTTTATTTAACCAGTGATACTTGATATTTTTTGTGTTATGTATAGAATAAAATTTAAAAAAGAAAGTGTATAATATATCTTATTTGGCCACCCTGTATGATTATGAATATATTCCAGATTGACTTATACCTTTGAGGATTTAGTAATGGAGTCGGCTTCATATCGTTTCCCCTCTGCCAAAGACTTTGGCCAAGAATTTATACATTGACCAAACCTGTTTATAAAAACTATTTCATTAATCGATTCTTCGCAGTCTTGTAATCGTTATGTACCCGTAACAAGCTCCGTCAAAATGCCTGTATGTGCTATGTATGGATTCAAAACTCGTTCAAATACATCATGTATACAAAATATGCGATACCATTTCGTATCTTGCCTTTATTTGTTTATATTACAACATTTTATTACATAAAATTGTTCAAGAAAATCAAGTACCAGGGAATCGATAGCAAAATCGGTTTCAAAAATATCGCACACAATTCGTATTTTCATTTTTGACTGATGGAGAAAGTTTGACATTTATTGTATTCTCGTATTTAAGGTTAATAAAGTCTACCCATCTTTAAATTTTGTAGGAAATATCAGACTTAGTGAATCAAGTAAGACAGAAGACTCTGCCTTGGTCTAATGTGAAGCTTATATGTAAGCCAATAAGGTTGAATATTTATTGCGCTTATTTGGAATACGTATTACGCGCGAAAATACATAGTGATGTGAACGTTACTCTTTATGACACAATGTCGAGAGTAGGTATAAAATGTCGAGATACGGACACTTGTGTTTACGTATATTAGTGTTCTCACAGTAAGTAAATAAAAACGCAGTCTTACGAATTCAATAACTTCATTTTTACAAGTGCTACTTAACGCTAGTTGGACCTATATTATAAATTGTATTTAGGTACTTACAAAAATATCACTAAGGAATATCAATGTCACCGGCCTTATTGCAAAAACTTGTATGTATACGCACCTACGCACCTTGTACCTACGCACTTGTATTCAAATTGTATCCTTACGAGTATTCACAATTAAGCCTCAGTGAGTTTTACCCCAGCTAACTAAAACTTTCTTACTACAACAAAATAAATAACACTCGTATGTACACTCGTATGGACATACATTGTTTTCTTTCACAACCGCTAATTAATATTATGTATTAAATATTATAATTTATTTACGGATTTCGAAATGCACGTGATTGACCGAGACTTTCCTTACAGTTACAGCCTTCGTAGTCAAAGATCGCGATAAACGAAAACATAATCAATTGAAGTAGGTTAATGGCAAGCAATTCAGGCGGTTTTGTATTAAAATTGGTTGATTCATTAATAACTGTTACTAATTGTCTGTTTACTTTTATTTAAATACTCAAAACAACAATATATAGTACCAAGGTGCACGTCAGTCTATGACGTTTAGAAATATATATCGATACGATAATCTTCAGACACTTGAAAGCCATATTAATCGGTTCGATTACACCTACGTCGATAGTTTGAAATTGTGTCCGCATAGAAATTTTACTGTATTAGTGTGATAATTTAACTTAGTGTTGTGGTATTGTTTAAGTGTGCGTGAGTAGTAACGAGAAGAAGAAATGCATTTGTAGTTAGATCGTTTACATGTGTGCTACCTCGTCCCCCTCGGAAATTGGCAGAATGTTTTGTTAGGAAAGTTATAGCGATACCGTCTCCCCATACTAAATCCTCAAAGACTTATACACTGTTGTGTATAATTTTTCAATATAATTATTACTCGAACTTTATTGCGCCACCGCCGAGTACCCGACATCTTCTTACGAAATTTAGCTTTGCTCCTTGTTCTACCTTTGCCAATTTTGGCAATACGTCAAAACAGCGGTTAACTAGATAACTCATTTTAATGATTTAGGCATAATATCTGTCCAATTTGCGAAAGAGACAGAAATATATTTGTCACGATGACAAATGTCTACTCTTTTCGAAGAACGTCACAACAAACCACTCTGTTCTAAATTCAAATTATTGACAACCTAGTCAAGACTTGTGGCTGACCATAAAGAATTTAAAGCGATGTGTATATGACATAGTATATTTTCCATAAATGTTGAGATATTTACGACTGCTCAGATATTTCTAATTATCTCTGTGTTCCGATATCTTTACCTACTTGTACGTTACTAATTTATTGAAAAGTGACTGCCCCTAAATTTATGACGAATTACACGCTCCCAAATCATTGCCCTTTTCTCACGTAACGAATTTATTGAAATTTTACGTTGCTCCGATTTATTTGGGGACCTCGACCGCTACCATATATCTGATGGCGACTGTACTAGTTTAAAACTCTGATAAAATTATCGGTTTTTTTCAAGAACCAACTTGCTATATGAAAAAAATGTGATACCTTTAGTTAATAAAATATAAAATAAATACAACGCGATCAAAGTTATGGCACATTTAAGGATTTTAATATTATACTGAATAAAAAACGGATGTAAAAGCTAATACGATCGTTTTATTTTTTGAAACGTACTATTGAAGTGTACATTTTAGATTCCTAACTACCACATTCCGTATTGTGGCTCCTTTGTTTATAAAGAAATCCAAACCATACATATTTATTTTATTCAAAACAGCAGCATGTACAAATATGGCTCCTGTGATTGATGCATTCGAGTACCTATATTTTTAATTCAAAAAGGTTGCAAACCCAAATATGGCAGTTTTAATTTAAGAAAAATCCAATTTTATAGGATATTTTAAAATTAAAACTGCCACATTCCGGTTTGCGACTCCTTTTTATATAAAGAAACATAATATTTACGTATTTATTTTATACAAAACGGCCACATCTACAAATATAGCACTTTTGCTTATATATTTCTTAACGTAATCAGTTAGTTTTTCGTTTTATGGCACTTTTTCACTAAATTGCCACAATGCCGGTCCTGCGCCACTCGCATCCAGCGTACTCCTGCGACCTTCACCGTCCACGTTGTGGGGAGCCTACCTACGCTGCGCCTTCCACCTGCGAGGACGCCACTCGAGAACCTTTATAACCTGCAATGTGCCCCGCCCACTGCCACTTCAGCTTAGCAATTCGGAGAGCTATATCGGAGAGCTATGGAGCTATACTTTGGTTCTGCTGCGGATCGTTTCTAATGCAATCTCGCAGAGAGACTCCCACTATAGCCCTCTCCATTGCCCTTTGGGTGACTTTGAGCCTTCTTATGAGGCCCATTGTAAGCGACTACGTTTCAGTACCGTATGTCATCCATCACTGTTTTAAGTCTGATCAGTGTGTGTTGCCACACGGATCAAAGAATTTCGACTTCAAGTACTGCGGAATATTGGACGAAAAGATGTGTCGTAGCTTCCCAAACGCTGCCCAACCGGTCAATGATTGACCTCTTTCTCAAAGTTGAACCTACCTAACTGGATAGCTTGTCCTAAGTATATTACATAATGAAACATGAGTCGTGCACAGTAATTCGTTTTCTAATTCTATAAAGCATAACAATTGAATGCCCCACAAATTACTTAGAAATAGTCATGTTTTTTTTTGTATTTTTTAAGTCATAAGTCATAAGTTATTTATTTGCGAAAAAAAATTGTGGCTTTTTCAAAATTTTAAGGTGTTTTTCAGGAATGATAACGGCTATTTAAGCTATTTAAAACGTTAAATGTAATAAATATCATTTGATTTTACACGAAAAGACAAAATTAGCGTTATTAATTACTTCAATTTGAAGAGTTAATTTAAATTATTCAATTAGTTTGGTTTAATAATCCTTTTGGATAAAGGATAGAAATATACAAAAAATAAATAAATAACATGTCAATTTTTAAGTAACTTGTAGGGCATTTTAATTGTTAGTTGTTTATTGAGTTAGAAAAACGTATTACTGTTCACGACTTATGTTTCAGTTGTCTACAACTTTAGTCTCCGATTGTAACGGGAGTTTTCGTCTTATCCATGTTTCATCCTAAAACCAACTCGCTCGGAGGCGCTATTGAGGTCAGCGAGCATCCTACTGAAATCTTCCAAGGTTAAGACAGCCATATATGAGTGAGGTACTCGCCGTTTATGTTGGTACCCAACCTTCTCCAGTCCAGTCTTAAAGACATCTTCCAATGCAGCGGTAAACAGCTTAGGAGAGTTGACACCTTCTTGCCTGACTCCCCGCTGCAGTATAATATGTTTCGAGCTCTGGTCTTGTAGTCGGATTGACATAGTGGCGCTTTCGTACAAACAGTTCAACACTTCGACATAGCGGTAGTCTACTTGGCACCGTTGGAGAGACTGTAGCGCTGCCGAGGGTTTCGGTCAAATTTAAGGCCTTCTCCACAAACGCTAAACAGAGGGGCAGGTGGCAGCTTATTTATATTCCTCGGTCTTCTGTATAACCTGACCTGACGAAACGCCAATTCGGAAACCAGCTTATTCGGGAGGCTGGAAGTCATCAAGCCTGCATGCAAGACGATTAGTAATGAATGACTCTTGAAATCATATTTATAAGATGTTTTCAAGATTAAAATTCGGATGGCGACATATTTCGATAGCTGCCCGTATTTTACGCGACACTATAAACTTTTATCTCGCAAGTACGGTTACCTTATCGGATCTGATGTATTGCGTCGAATCCGAATCTAATAAGAGGGTAGAGCTTTCCTTGCATCGCCCCCGCCACCACCGCCCACGGCCAGTACCCGTTCTAGCAGGACGCAGGCCCGCAGTACGCGTCGGGCTTTGGCCAAGGGTACTCCGGACGAGGATCCTCTTAATGGGTCGACAATCATGTCGAGCAATCATCGACTTAAATACGTGAGTAAGCCGGTTCGATAATATACGAATTGAACAACTTAGTTAAATTAAAATACTTCCAAACGCCGCGTCATTGGTATGAAACAATGACGTTGCGCCACACAATATAAATAGAATTACATTTTAAATATTTAATTACTCTAAAGGCTACTATACCACCCCACACACAATCAATGACAACTATTACGTACCAACCTATCACAGCTCACGAGATAAAACCTCTCGTCGTGAGGAAATCTGTGAAACTGCAAGTCCTTCTCTTTCGATATTCAGAACAGAACAGAACAGCTTGTGTGCACCAATGTGTGAGTTTAAATTAACGTCCGAAAAAAAACACCGCATGGGTTTCACGCATGGCACCACAAAAGCGAGTTTATGGTACGTGGCCTTCACCGCCCGATCCCAAGCACTTTGCATTTGTTGATCAGCGCTAACTGACGTGTTGCATCTCTGTTGCATTGTGAATTCACGCGTACATAAGTGAAACAACACGTCGATAGTGGTTCGAATCCGTAATAGACGCTCAGGATGCTTAGTCAAGTTGCCAATCCCTAACGCTTAGTAGCGTATCGTAGTTTTCCCTCACTGTCACTCTTTATTTTTGCAACAAAGACGTAGCCTTTCGTTTACGATTGCCAATTTAAGCGTTAGCGATTGGCAATTTGTCTAAGCACCCAGGTGCCCGGAGCGCCCGGAGGTGAGTAGTGGAATTAATATTAGATATTAATATCGTATAAATAGAGTTGGAGTAGGTAGCTTATAATATCAGTTAATTTTCCAAATTTCCCAACACTAATCATTTGGAACTACGCTTATTTTGTTTTCACCTTTGTAAGGGCTTGTCCATTAATCACGTCATACGCTTTTGGCCTATTTTAGACCCTCCCATACCCCATGGTGATACTTGGTGATATTTTCAGGACCCCCCCCCCCCTCCTCTAGACAATATGACTTGCAATTTTTTGCCAACTTAAGTAGTCCTTTTAATAACACTTCAATTTACGTACTTTATTAAGCACACGTGACAGGGGAAAAACTTTTTTGCCAACTATGAGGTAAATGTCTGCGAAGTTTTAAAACTCAGTTTAGGATTTGACATCTGGTTATGTTTAAAAAAAAATGCTGTTCAGCAGAGAGTGAGAAAAAATTACACGTGATTTGTCCGATGACTCCCTCCCCTATAGTGATAATTGGTGATTTTTTCTCCCCTTCCCCCTATACAGTAATGACATGATTAATGGACAAGCCCTAAGAAATGCATGACCATGCTGAAAGTAGCGATAAATATGTAAGTGATAGATATCTGATAGGCCATGGAATAACCACATTTTTTTATTTTATTATTATGTTAGCATATTTAGGATTAGTACATAAATACATATAATTTACATTTATTTCATATTTTTTTAATTTCATAAATTCACTGTGATCTTTTGTTAACAATGCGTGAAATAGTCCATCTACAGATTGGAAGATGTGGTAACCAAATTGGATATAAGGTAAGTCTTCGCAATGGTTTAATTTCTAAAGAGTTATTCCTATAAATAGTAATGTATTTTCTACATAAAAGATCCAAATGGGTCGAAGTGTATCCGCAAGGGCCCTACCAATAAGACCTATAAATAGTATTATTGATCTCATCACAACATAAAACCAAACCAATCTAAGAAGGCTATCATGAAAGCAATCTTGATGTTAAGTATCAGAATAAATATCTTTTAACTTTCGAACCTCAAAAAAATACTTGTTTCCGGCGACTACAATGAGCCACTTCATTCTATGAGAAGAGCAGGATAACTAAGTAAATTTATAACTTTCAACTTTTACAATCAGAAAACATAAATATTAAATAAAATAACACATAAGATTGACATAAGTTATGAGCGTAAATTAATAAATGCATATAATTTCAAATTGTTATGATAATTTAAACTATTATTGTTATTATTATTTATTAATAACTATTATTATTTATCACAACTATGTTTTTCTAACAATAAAGAACGTTTATTTTGTTTACCTCAGCGACTCGAACATGGCAGTTTTACTGCATGAAACTAGTGAGCAAATGCAATTTTGCTGCGAAAGTGAGAAAAAATAACTTTTTAATTTTCCGTATCGTTGCTTAGTCGCATGTCATTTTTTCATTCGTTGGGGTGTAATACAAACTTTGAACATTTAAGCCTCATTCCATTCGTCACTTTCATTCCGCTTCCAAAAAAAGAGATAGATTTATGATATATTGATTCGTCATTCGAGTTAGAAACCTTCATAGTAGGCCCCCATTTTTTTTTTCATATCAGCGATTCGAACATGGCGGTTTTGCTGCTTGAAACTAGTGAGCAAAATGCAATTTTGCTGCGAGAGTGAGAAAAACTAACTTTAAAATTTTCTCTATCGTTGCTTAGTCGCAGGTCATCTTTTCATACTGTGGGGTGTACTACAAACTTTGAACATTTAAACTTCCTGACATTCGTCACTTTCATTCCGTTACCCGATACGATATTCGACTTAGAAAGCTTTATAGTAGGCCCCCAATTTTTTTTAGTATTTATCTTCGTGGACAGGCGTAACGTAAGCACTAAGCCATACTGCCTATTAGGCCCCCAAAAAGCTGGAATGAAAATCTCGTTCGGATACAAAATTAAATTGGAACTCGTGTTAAACTTGTAATTATAATAATAATCTTAAAATAAATCTACTCGTAATATTATTTTAATCATTATGAGTATTTAATTATTCTCAAGATACAATGAAGAGAACAATATTTGTCGCGAATTTTATTATTATAATTTGATTTTTTTTTTATTATTGTGAACGATTATTTTAAACGTATAGTTTCAGAACGCACTTTATACTCATTGTTTAAAAAGTTAGCGTGATTTCACTTTTTTCAAATGTCAGTCGTGATTAGTACGTTTTCTTAGAGATAAAACATAACTTGAACTAAAAATTATGTTTAATATGAGTGAATCAAGCAACGAAGCCGATGTTTTGACTCCTCAAGAGTGAGTTTTGGGGTTTTATTTCTTTGCATTGTAATAATTATGTTATCGCCCCTGAGGTGAAAAGTTGTATGTATCACACGACAGCAAAGATATTTGTATCTCGTGTCTTTGAGTCCCTCACTGCGCTCAAGATTTGTTCAACTAGAGAGCAAAGTATATTTTTGTTTCGAGTGTTGATGTTGAGCGCAGCGAGGGACTCAAAGACACGAGATACAATTATCTTTGCTCTCGTGTGATACATACAACTTTTCACTTCGTTACTTAATTCACTCATATTAAACATGGTTTTTAGTTTAAGTTATGTTTTATCTCTAAGAAAATATCGCCTCAGCGGCGAGAACATAATTATTATTAAAAAAAAACAAATAATAATAATAAAATTCTCGACAATTATTGCTCTTTTTATTTTATTTTAAGATAGAAAATAATGAAATACACATAGGATTCAAATTATATTAGATTTATTATAAGTACAATATTAAATAAATAATAAATAAATAAATAAATAAATATCTTGGGACATCTTACACAAATCGACCTAGTCCCACGGTAAGCTCAATTAAGGCTTGTGATGTGGGTACCAGGCGACGATATATATAATAGATAGATACATATAAATAGATACCTACTTAAATACATACACAACCATGACCAAGGAACAAATATTTGTGATAAATGAATACACTAATAATGCCCTCGCCGGGATTCGAACCCGGAACCTCCAGCTTCGTAGGCAGGGTCACTACCAACTATTATTATACAAGTTTATAAATATTTTGTATCCGAACGAATTTTTCATTCCCGCTTTTTGGGTGCCTAGTGCCTACTATTAGGCAGTATGGCTTAGTGCTTTCGCCTGTCCACAATAACCAAAGTTAAAAAAAAATTGGGGGCCTACTATGAAGGTTTGTAACTCGAATGACGAATCGATATATTTTATATCTATCTATTTTTTTGGAAGCAGAATGAAAGTGACGGATGTAATGAAGTTTAAATGTTGAAAGTTTGTATTCCACCCCGAAGAATGAAAGATGACCTGCGACTAAGCAACGATACGGAAAATTCAAAAGTTAGTTTTTCGCACTCTCGCAGCAATATTGCATTTTGCTCAATAGTTTCAAGCAGCAAAACCGCCATGTTCGAGTCGCTGAGGTATCCATCATACATCGATTATAAGAAACCTTTCATACAGTACCGTATCTAGATTTTGCAATATGAATCTTCATGCCATGTTTATGCCATGTCTATACCTCCCTCCTTCCTCCTATCCTCCTGTCCTTCATGTCTATGCCATATTTTAATTAGATATGAAACGAAGTTTATTTGTGCATTATTATTATATGAATAATATCTCTAATTTATCTACTAAACTTACACAGTTTTTCTTAAATTGGCACTACCTAAATATACTTTTATTCAAAATATGTATGAAAATTAAAAAAAACTGTTCCACTTATTCCTTAGACGACGCATTTTCCAACACATATACAGGTTGGCTCATTCAAATCGGTCAGTATGGGAAAGTCTGAAACTATAACACATACGAAGATTTGTTCTTAGGAACCATGTCACCGATTTTGATAAAAAGAAAAGCTGCATTCACACATTTAAAAAAAAAACTGTACCCAGCTAGGGAATTGAACCCGGTTGTTTTGAAAAAATAAACATACACTATTTCTATTCAGATTTTGTGTAGGTCTTAAGCAGTAAATGTCTCTAAGAAACATAATGTCTAAAATGAATGGAATTAATTGTTCTCACGTACTTACATTTATTTTACTAAGTATTTATTGTGTAAATCTTACAAAAAAAAAAAATCTCATATTTATCAACGCAGTTTTCCCTATTATCAAAATCAATGACATGGTTCCTAAGAACAAATCTTCGTATGTCTTATAGTTTCAGACTTTCCCATACTGACCGATTTGAATGGGCCATCCTGTATATATAACTTATATACAGGAACAATATAATTTTGATTATTATCACAAATCGCGAAACTGCTCCTAAATTAAGCTACATTATTAAAAAACTAAGAACAAAAATAGAAAATTACTCCACTTATGCAGTTAGAATTTAAAGTATCTTTCGTAATAGGCTAAAATGATATAAGTATTCTTTTTAGTTACTCCAATTAGTATCAAAAAGAGGAGCAAATTCGTAAAACAGTTTACCGGAGTCTTAAGTAAGGCATGTACGGAATACAGAACTCGATGTGCGTGTTAAATGACCTCATCCTTAACCGTTTTTAATTTAAGTAAGGCAGTTTTTTTGTTACGCGTCCTCTGTTATATCGCAAGTTGCAGAAGCTAGGAATATAGAATTGGCTAAATGTGCACACTGCACTTGCAAGTGAATCACCTTTCCATATTTTTAATTTATCTTTATACTTTTCAGTTTTGGGAGGTCATTAGTGACGAGCATGGTATTGACCCCAGTGGCGAGTACCACGGTGACTCGGATCTTCAATTACAACGAATTAATGTTTACTACAATGAAGCAGCTTGTCAGAGATATGTCCCTAGAGCTGTACTAGTTGACCTTGAACCGACCACTATGGATAGTTTACGGTCCGAACCATACGGTGAGCTATTTTGTCCCGATAATATTGTTTCCGGGTTTGCTGGAGCAGGCAACAACTGGGCAAAAGGTCATTTTACTGAAGGTGCTGACCTACTTGAGTCAGTACTTGATGTTGTAAGGAAAGAAGCAGAAGGATGTGATTGTCTCCAAGGATTCCAAATCATCCACTCTATTGGTGGCGGTACAGGTTCTGGCTTGGGAACATTATTATTATCTAACTTGCGGGAAGAATATCCAGACAGAATTATAGTTCCATTTACTGTAGTTCCTAGTCCAAAAGTTTCTGATACTGTAGTGGAACCTTATAATGCAACTCTTTCTCTAAATCAATTGATAGAAAATTCGGACCAGACATTTTGCATAGATAATGAAGCACTTTACGATATATGCTTCAGGACACTAAAACTACAAACTCCTACATATGGAGATCTGAATCACTTAGTGTCAGCGACAATGTCAGGTGTAACGACTTGCCTCCGCTTCCCGGGCCAGTTGAATGCAGATCTTCGTAAACTTGCTGTCAACATGGTACCGTTCCCACGGCTACATTTTTTTATGCCGGGGTTTGCACCTCTGACTTCGCGCAGTAACCAACAATATCGCGCGCTCACTGTTCCTGAATTAACTAAACAAATGTTCGACGCTAAGAATATGATGGCGGCATGTGATCCCCGTCGTGGTCGGTATCTTACCGTGGCTGCAGTATTTCGAGGAAGAATGTCCATGAAAGAAGTAGACGAACAAATCCTTAACGTTCAGAACAAAAATAAAGAATTTTTCGTCGAATGGATACCAAACAATATTAAAACAGCTGTGTGTGATATTCCTCCAAGAGGGTTTAAAATGTCTTCTACGTTCATCGGAAATACTACTGCTATTCAAGAATTGTTCAAAAGAATTTCTGAGCAATTTGCGTCTATGTTTAGTCGTAAAGCTTTTCTACACTGGTATTTAGGTGAAGGAATGGATGAATCTGAATTTGCTGAGGCAGATAATAATTTAAGTGATCTTATATCAGAATACCAACAGTACCAGGATGCTACAGATGGTGATCATGAATCCGAAGGGGAAGAAGCAGAAGAGGGTGAAGAAGGGGGCGAATAATCGGAAATATCGCTGTGATACAATTTATTTATTATTTTATTTTACGAATAAAAACATAGTGTGAAACTTTCAATTACATTCTTCTTTGCTTTCTTCATTTAGTTCCGTTTGGAAATTGCGTAACCAGCTATATAATGAAAATCATGATTCCTGATTTGTGTAGCTGGCTACATAGTAGGCACATAGTTACAGTTAGTTGCATAACTGAGTCAATAGGCTAGTTATTATGTTATTAATGTTCTAATTTATTATTGATTGTCAACAACGCTTGTACACATACCAACCCATTATATTGTTGCAGATAAAAATAGCATTTTGTATGTTAGATAATATTTAGTACTGATTCAATTTTACACCAACATCTTTGAATGAAGATTAGTCTGATAAATTACATAAGAATAATGAATTGTTAGGTGATACCTGTATGTATCGGTGTAAGCTATGTATTCATATGTAAAACCGATGTCTATCGATTACATACACAGTCTTAATGTTTTTATGCATCCTTTATTTTGAACCAAAAACTGTTAAACTTACTTTTTTAGGGTTCCGTAGCCAAAATGGCAAAAACGGAACCCTTATAGATTCGTCATGTCCGTCTGTCACAGTCAATTTACTCGGAAACTATAAATGCTACAGTAACGAAATTTGGTAAGGATATGTGTTGTATGAACCGCTACAGGATTATAATACTAAATTGTAAAAAAAACATTGGGGTGGGGGCCCTCCATACATGTAACTGAGGGATAGAACATTTTTTTTAGTTGTTTATAAGCGTGTGGGGTATTAATAGAAAGGTCTTTGAAAATGATATGAAGGTTTATAAATCTTATTTTTATTTAAGCAAATCGTTTTCGAGATATCAGCTCTCAAAGTCTGAAAAATGTGTCCCCCCCCCCTCTATTTTTTAAACTACGCGATATAAAATTAAAAAAAAATATGTGATGCACATTAATAAACTCTATCAACGATTTTTGGTTTGATTAAATTATCTCCTATAGTTTTTGAGGTAGGTTGATTTAACTGTATTTTTTTAATAATAAATTGATAATGGTACGGAACCCTTCGCGCGCGAGTCCGACTCGCACTTGGCCGGTTTTTTTTATTTGCGCTAAATTTATATTTTTCTTTGACACAAGCAGGTAAAACAATTAGTTAAAATAGAACATTATATGTTGTTTAAAATGTAATTTATTACATTAGTATCCATAACGCATTTTTTAAGATATTATCAGAATGAAGTCCGCTACAAAAATTGACGTAACGACAAATTCAGTCAGTTATTAACAACAAGAATAAGCCTGATTAAAATGAATGATAACAAAATTAATGGGCATGAAATTCCTTACTTTAAATGACTAACTGAATTCGGGATTCTTAAGATAAAATAAAATAACGAGAAAAATAAATTAGGTGAAATTTTACAGGTTTCGGAATAAAATTTAAAAAAAACTTAATAGTTGGTAGTAAATCATTTCTAAGACAGTTTTGTAACAGCACTCAAGAAGTAATATCCGGCGTTTAGCATTTTTATGCACATTTGATAGACATCAAATTATTTACATTCTACTGTGGTGCTAATATTGACTCAGTTCACATTTGTCTGTCGTGTCGTGTTATGATGCTCTCTGTCGTGGTGGCTACCGTTCACATTTATATGACGTGCTATGACGCATTCTGACGCAATTTTATATCAGTTCGTTCTTAGCACTCGGATAGCTCACACGTTCGCAATGTTCTTTCAAGAATCATCCGATTCAGATTCCGATTTTGAAGATGAATTGCATTTATTGGCGCTAGCTACGCTTCTTACAAAAGAAAGAAAGAGAAGTACCTCCCTTCTCTTTCTTTCTTTTGTAAGAAGCGTAGCAAGCTGGATTCATCCAGTAAATAGAAAGAGAGAAACTAAAGGCGAGTTTCATTGTCTCGTAAAGGAGCTTGAGAGTGATCCTGAAAAATTTCGTCAGTATTTTAGAACGTCGAAGGCACAGTTTGAAAAAAATCATAGTTTGATTGCAGAAGACATCCAAAAAATACAGACAAAATTTCGCAAGACTTGGTGTATGTTTATGTTTAAGGTAAGGTTTTTATTTTACAAAATATGAATTTTGCTCAGAAAATTGTGCATTAGCATCACGACACGACACTGCGCGTTCACACTGCAGCTATGCTATTCTCTTATTGACACATTCGACGCTGCGTTCGTCAACGAGCTCGATGTCGAGACAGCCTTATCTAAAATCCTAGCTGTTTGATTTGACATTAGGAATCGAGGCTGTGAGCGAGGTTGTGGGCGAGTTCGTCGCTGTTTATCGTTAGAGAATACGAAGTTCATACATTAAACGTCAAACTTTCGACGCAATGTAGTTCCAGCTCACGCCGCATTCGTCGCCGAGCACTAGTGTAGTTTAAAGTACATTAGTGAATACCATTTTTAGGCTCGACGCTGCAGCAGCACTGACACAGCGCTGACAGCAAGGCGGTTTCCTTAGTGAATAACACTGCTGTGCCGTGTCGCTTCCCCGCCCCCCGTACCTCACCCGGTCTGACGCGGACCGGGATCGCTTGTGACGCGACACAACACACGCCGTCACAACACAGTGCATCAGATAAATGTGAATGCAACGATATTAAATAGTTGGAACCGATACCGTTCTGATGCGTCACAACACAACACAACAGACAAATATAAACGCGGCTTCTGTACGTGTAGGGGCAACATGGTAACTCGCTTCAAAGTAGAAATTTAAAAATCACTGTACGTTGTTACATTTTAAGAGATTTTGTTTCACGTTAGCCCATTTTTTTCAATGGGCCGCAACTCAAATTAAAGGCGGGATTATGCTATACAGTTTTGCACAAATCACAATGTGGTTCTCATACCACTTTATAGATTTCGTAGTGAAATGGCACTTGGCCAAATCAGGTAAAACAGAACAGGCTTGTTATAAACAGTAATAGTTTTTTCACAGACTCGATCAGGTACCTATACGATTATGTCGCCATCTGTCGTACCCTTAGCAAAAAATGGACTAGGTACTGTGTTGTTCAGTAAGAAGTTTCTTGGCAAATTTATTAGTTATGATTATTATTATTATTATTTATTAAAACAAAAGCTTACATGACATTACAGCAAAGCGCCAATGCGTCATGAAACTAAAATTATACAAATAAAAAAAATGCATATAAAAGATACAAATAAAAATACACAGATAAAGGTACATATAAAAAAAACAAACATAAAGTAGATTTAGGTGACACAACAGCGTGGCTCTGTCGAGTCATCTGAACCGGCGTAGGGTTCGGCAGATTGCCCCGGAACCGCCGAAACACAACGCCCTTCGGCCAGAAGTCTGCACTCGCGATGGTGTCCCGCAGCGGGCGCGGCACGCGCACCACAAACGAGCTGAAGTGCACGTAGTGGCGCGACCGCAGCTGCTGCGCCCTCAGCGAGAAGCCAGTCTTCCGGCGGACATACTCCACCACTTCATCGGGCACGGCGGAGTAATGCAGGCGCGAAACATAGAGCGCTTTACCCGGTGTAGCGACCCGAAGACCAGAATTAACCGGCTCGGCGGTGCCACACAAAGTCTTACGAGGCGCCCTGCGCACCTTATTCTTCTTTTCCACCAGTGTGAAGCCCTCCTTATCCACACTGGTGCGGGAGGTCTTTTCCCTATTGGGAGCCCGTAATTCACCCGCCTTAGAGGGTGTGTTGACCTGGCCAGCTGCGACTGGCTGTCCAGCAACGACGTCGGTATAAGCTCGCTTACGTTGCTTCGAGGAAACATGAGGCGGCCGCACGCGCGGGGGCTGCGCGGGCGGCGGATCGGCACGTGCGACACATTTTACAGTGTCAGCAACGCGCAAACATGACTCGGCACACGAGCCGGGTCGAACTACGGTCTTGAAATTTGACGCCGCTTGCCGAGTAGGAGCGTTATTCCGCAAACCTTCAAGAAAAGAGCGTACTCCTACCGTAAAGGCCGGCAACGCATTTGCGACGCCTCTGGTGTTGCGTATGTCCATGGGCGACGTTAATCGCTTTCCATCAGGCGATTCGTCTGTTCGTTTGCCACCAATAGCATAAAAAAAAAAAAAACTAGTGATTTCGTCGCGTAGCTCGGCAATCGTTATTTGGGCCGCGTCAAACTTTAAAATTACATCGGCAAGTCTTGTCTTTAGAGCCACGATTTCTTTTGACAAGCTGCGAACTTCCACGTCATCCAGAGGGTCAGATGGCAGGCTAGCTCCCATCTTCACGAACTCCGGAAGCCGGTCTTCGTACTCCTTCAGGATTTTCTTGATATCCCCAAGGGTCTTTTCTCCGGTTTCATCTCCTCTCCGGTGAGGAACATATGTGCCGGCAATCCCGAGGCATTGGCACAGCACCTGCTTCGCTGCGCAGTAGTCATCGACAGTGAATGTCGATGCCCGGGAACTAAGCTGCACAGCCTTCTCCCCGTCCATCGCTCCATCCCGCAACAGCTTCTGCTTCTGCTGCAGAAAGGCTAAGAAATCGTTCACAATGGGCTCACGTTGCTCGCCCATTGTGACAAATCGTTAGCAGCGGCTGGGCCGCGCTAAATCATTATTAATATTTTAATAATTTAATTACTCAGCAATGCGTCCGCGTCGCTTCGCGCATTGACTACGACTTAACTAACTAACTAACTTATGATGATAACTTTGTCCTCATCACCGATATTTTTCTGTAGGGCCCAGAATGAAAATGATGCCAGGCCTGAATCAGCTTAGGCTCACTGCTGGTCAGTTTTTGACAGTTATTATATGGAACATGGAACTGACACATTGCGATTCAGATTAAGCCCTAAACTGAATAGCATATTTTACCCGGACTTTTTGAAAAATAAAAATTTCGGTAATTTCGGTTTTTTCGATTGTGTAGCTCTTAAGTAAATGTTACTAAGAAACATGATATGTAAATTTTATAAAATGCACTGTTTTTAAACAATGAACTTTAATTTTCAATACGTCAGTGCCGCCGCCAGCCCTTTGACTTTGCATGGGGAAGTTACAAACTATGAGAGATATCGAAATCTGTTCTTAGGAATCGTATCATTATTATTCAATCTAAAAACTAAGCCCGTTCGTAACATGTAAACTTTACAGAGAATATTTAATTGAATCACGATATTTTGCTCATATACATATAAATCTACATAAAGTATTGTCATGTGTTTTGGAACTGGAGTTTGTTAGTGTTGTTAAATAATTATTATTTTATCGGGTAACAATATATCGACATGTATTAAATTACAAATTTTCTTAGTCAACTCCATTGTACGAGTAAGTGTCATGTGCTTTTGCTGGTAATCCCAATAGATGACTCCTGAGAACACATTTCAATGTCAAATATAAGGACTTTGAAATATAAACTCGCAGTCCTAATAAATGTCAGCCTACCTTAAAATTATGCAAATAATTTAGATATAAGCTAATTATTTCGAAGTTGGGATACACGAAGCATTGAAGCATTTTATTCGTTTAAATGCCCTTTTAGTTGATTTTATCTCATCGATGGCAACTGAAGCTATGATGACGAGTATTGGTTCAGCGTCGGGTACTGGACGTACTTCTACCTTATATTTTTTTGAACTAAGTCACCTTTTTGAAAAAAATCTCGCCTTTGCTCCCTACAGGTACAGTCGTACACATTCGGATGAGGGACGCGGAAGAGAAAAATAAAAGTGTGCCTCATATCAGGAATATAAAAAAATATACGAGAAATAGTACATTACTATAGATAGAGGCCGGGACGAAAGGGGCTGCCGGCCAAAGACATATAGACGGATAGGTTTGAAGCGGGCAACCCCATATTTCCGGCCGAGTTGCTTTTCTCAAACATGCAATGAAATAAACAACAAAAACATCAAAGTTTTATATGCATGGTATTGCATAGTGGCAGAATGTCATGATACCTGTTCCACAAATTTATGTGGAATGGAATTAAAAAAGAGCACTTTTAGATTTGTATTAAATTCCATTAACGGCCTCTTGTCCTAGTCGTACCTAAAACGTTATACTTCACATAAGGAACATAACAACAATATTTCATGCATGTTTGACGATTTTTCTCAATGTTGCAATGAAATGTTCACATTACGTAAATCAAATTAAACCAGGAAGTCCCATATGGCTGGTTCGATGATTGAACTTGATATGTAAAGGCACTTCTTAACTACTTTACAGTCCTAGGGCTGCAAAGTACAGGAAGGAACCTGCTTTAAAAAGTAAAATACCGGAAATAACTTGTAAAGTGACAGAACATCTTGTCATTTCACCGTAAAAAAAAAGAACTAATGCCAATGTCACCGGGTAAAAGATTACCTCAAATAGTAAAAAAAATGACGTTTATGTTGTTTTTTTTTATGTTGTAGATTTTTTTCGTTCTTTGACTTATTTGTTTGTGTAGTGCGTAAATGACTTCCGATTTCTTAAATCATTGCAAGTTTGAGAAAAGCACTATACAAATGTCGCCGAGAAACAAGGTTTCAGGCCGCGTATCTCTATCCATTTCTCAAAAGCTTGTAACTTGTAAGTTGTAATACAAGTGGAAGGCTCTTTTTGACACTATTAATTAGATAAGGACTTCCGCTTGTATTACAAGTTACAAGCTTTCGAGAAATGGGCCCCTGGTATATCTAAGGTCCGACCGAGAACTCTGTGCGAGATTCATAGTCGATTTTATTGCTGTCATACCATACTGACGTGAACTGACTTTACATTAAAATTAAAATTAACAGAAGTAATTATTTATGCGTAGGTATTGTTCTATTAATTTTTGTTGCGGTGCATGAACTCGTTAGTGTCATTATAAACTTCAAATGACGGATCATATTACTTACAATGACAGATCTGCTGCAGGTCAAGATGCTGCGGATGCTTATGCCGAGTATTTCTGCTCTGTATTTCACGTGACGTGCCCCGTCCAATCTCCAAACTGGAGTTCGAGGCCAAAAAATCTACGAAAGATGCGTCTTTCAAAGTCTCTTTTGTCATTGTGAAATAAAGTTTTCAGCTTTCGCCAAATTTTTTTGTCATTTAATTAATTTATTTCAAATTATTCCTAATAAAAACATTACATACCCCTGTAATATATTAGGTACACTTTTTTTTAAATATGGCTGCCACAACTAGGAATTTCTTAAAAACTAGTAAATACCTACAAAATTTTTTTTTCTCTACACTAACATTGATATGAAAAAAAATATTGTAAATAACTTAAAATGATAAGAGCCTACGTTTCAAACCTATTTTAAAAAGAAGTAGAACACACAAAATTAACGAGTCAAGAACAAGAAAAACAGATTGAAGTAATCAATACTTAACCAAAAATAAAAACTTAACAAGGCAGAAATCACCACGGAGCAACAGAAAGCATTCGAGCACTCAGAACAGACGTCAGATATGGAATAAGAATGAAGTTGACAAGTCTATGTAAAAACACGCTACAAAGTATTATTCTGCAATTAGCTAAACGTATGTAGAAATAGGGTTTTAATAATTAATGTGTACCAAATGTTGTTAACACCTGAGGTGATACAAGCGCAATACCAACTTTGTTACTAATAATTACGGATAATTAAGTTTTTATTAAAATATCTCATATTTACGTGTAAATAAGTAAATAATATTATTTCTACAGTTAAATATTTAAAATTACCAAAAATACGTTATCTCAACGTCTGTTTTTAGAAAATAAGGATTTACTATTGTTAGAACTTTTTTGGTAGTGGCAAGCAACATTGTCGTAGTTTTTTTGGCCTCGAGCTCCATTTTGGAGATTAGACGCCGAGGAGGCGGCGGCGGCGCGACAGAGCGCCGAGCGCAGCGCGGACGCGTTACGCGTCCGCGCGTATGACAGTTGCATATTTTTTGTATGGATAGGTAATTAAGTCAAGAAAATTGTTGCACACTATGATGTTAAAATCATACCTACTGTTTACATGTATTTTGTGACCGTGTGGTGACAGCAGTAAGAATATATTGGTCAACCCCAACTCTTGCTGCGGGTGTCGCCGTAAGAGCCGACTGAGAGATTGAAATGTCGCTAACCATGCTTTGATAGAAGATTGATGATGGGCAGCAGCGTCATTATAGTGGACACATTACTGCGATCGCCAATCAGCTTGCCCAGCGTGGCGATTATGGGCATTTACCTCCTAATGTGTCTATACACATAGTTAATAGGAGGCGTGCGTCCAGTAGTGGACTGAGGTAGGCTGATGATGTGTGCTTAAAGGCCGGGCCCCACCAAACGCGGACCACAATTTCTTTGAAAAAACACCTATAACATATTATTTATTACGATTACCGCAAACAATAAAGTACTGTTACTTACCCCCAGCATGCTATGGATTAAAACTGTTAAACATTTTAACACCCGATTTTTTAGGTAATTAAATCGTTATTAAAAATGAAATAAAAGGAAATATCTAAATATTTGCCTTTTTTTAGTGTTACGTTTGACTCTACTATAGGTATTTGCTAGGGGTTTTTTTTTGTAGGTATATTATACGTTTTTTTATCCTTTTTACCATGTCACGGTCTTGGTCTCGGCCGAGATTCAAATTTATTCTCGGTCTCGGTCTCGGTCTCGACTGAGAGTAAAATATGGGTCTCGGTTAGATATATCCACTTTGACTGTAACCCTTCATTTCCCGTCCTCTATAGTAATATACTATTTATCTTACCTTACCCAGTGCACCGTGTTACGCACTTACGTTTCCCCAACGCACCTTACATATTACAAACTAAACTATAGATATACGGGCATTATTTTCGATGTCATCATACTTAACGAATTGGTAGGGAAGTACAGTGGTAAGTTAAATTAATGACACTGTAATCTCGTAATTCTCAAGACAGCAATATATTGTGCAGACGCCCACACAACCATCATGTTAAGTGTCATTCGTCTCTAACCATATTTATTTATTGTTTTATTTAATACCATATTTTAAGTATGTTACGAATTCAGAATCCATTTTTATTTATTTAATAAACGATTAACGCCTAAAATACTCTGTATTATATACAGACGCGGATCCAGGATAATTCTTTTGAAGTTTACATAACATACAGATGTAGTGAGAAATGACTTGCCTTCGGAAACGTTCGTCAACGTCATGCTGTTTCAGTCTATCTCACTGAGACTGACAGTAATAGCTGTCATGCTACTTCAGTCAGACTCGGTGACACTGCCTGAAACAGCATGTGTTTACGAACGTTTCCGAAGGCAAGTAATTTCTCACTACACCTGTACATATAGGTACCAATATACAGGAATTACAACTAGACCTATAACAAGGGGGGGGGGGAGCACAGGTGTCACTTGCCTTTGTAGACGGCCGGGCGAAGCATAACTTTATCTACATCCATATCATAAATTTAGAATGCCAATTTACCTTTATTTACATTGATATCCACTAAGTAAAATACCTGTAAAAATACCTATTCAAATCAGTTGAAATAACTCAATTTGTGTCAAAATATCCTACAATAAATATTTATTGAAAAAACAAACAAAAAGAAGTTGACTCTATAAGATTAATTTATTGACACCGATACTTTAATGTTAACATTATGATACAGGCACAGGCACCGGTTTCTTAATATGGGTCATTACATTACCGCTTCTAAATACATAATAGCGAAATTATGATATGGATGTAGATAAATACCTAATTATAAAATTTTTGCAGTTCTGCAAAAATTCGCTAATTTTTTTTTTATACTAATATTACTTACAGATTAATTATTGGCTAAAAGCCAAGATGCCAGGTCACAACCCTATGTCAAATGAAAATTAAAAAAGGAGGCACTTGCCGGCCTAGGCCGGCAACGAGGTACTTACCGGCCGCTTTTTAGGCACGTAACTAAAACATTTTTTTTCATGTTTGAGAAAAACAATTTTACTAATATTTAGCGCTATTTATCGAAAGTGTATAGATGCGCTGAATAGTCATATTTGTGTGTGTGTGCGCCACGCGCCAGTATAAAACGAAAAAAATGTGAACAAAATATCGCTGACTTTCAATAGCATTTGTTGTCTTTGACATTATACCTACGTATAGTGAAATACGTTCGTAGATTTTTATTTAGGTACGTTAACACGTTCGCCTCCGGTACTGTTTCACTAAGTGCTTATACAATGCCGATCGGAATTATCTTATAGAAACCCTATGCCGTGACACGCATGTGTGACCGAAAAGATTGTACTCCTATGCCCGCGACATATGGCATAGGAGTGCAGTTTTTTCGGCCACATATGCGTGTCATCGGCGTCGAACGTGTTAATACTACAAAAACGATAATTTTAACAAAAAAATACGTAGATTTAAGGTATCAGTTGGTGACGAGACAAATGTTTTGAAAGTGCGTGATTATGAAATAATGCAAGGTTTTATGTTTTGATTTACATTTTTTTCGTTTTCTACTGGCGGGCGGAATATTTATAAGCTTTTACATAGAAATGAAAGCAACAAAAAAAAATCTGTTTTATTTTTCATATTTTAATTATTTACTGGAATAAAAAAATGCACTTGAGATGGTCGTGTCTTGCTACCAGACGCTTTTATTTACCGCACGTACTATAAACAATAATTAATTACCTAAGATGTTTTAGATTTACTGCACCTTAAGCCGGATGTTAAAAATAGATTGACATTACTGCGCAATTGCATTTGCCTACGAGTAGTTTCATTCAATTTAGTCCTATTGCAACTCTTTCACAAGACTGTGTAGAGCATGGACATTGTAGTTCATCGGGACAACACAAGATTATAATATTGAGGTTAGTAAAATACTACTATAATTAATATTGGAATAATATGCTAGGTAGTACCTAGTAGCTACAAAGGTATCTGGCTTAATTATTTACTGTTCTAATTGTCCTATATATTTTAATAATAAATTACATACCTAATGTACTTAATAAAACCTGAAATTTGGACGATATTTAGCCGGCTTTCGTAGTATATTCGGCAGTGATAGCTTTCGAAACTGGTGGTTCCAGGTTCAAATACTGGTAAGGGCCCGGCCACATGACCACGGTGCGGCGTCGTAAACGTAAAACGGCGCGGCGTCGTGGCATTGCACGTTATCGCACCGTGGGAAATTACGGCGCGGCGTCGTGGCATTGCACGTTGTCGCACCGTGCGAAATTACGACGCGGCGCCGGGCAAATCCACGTTGTCGCGACGGGCAGTTTAACGTTGCGGTGCCGTGTGGAGTAGATGCATTACGTGTTGCTTTTTTAAAAAGAGTATTTATATATCAAGTGATATTTTCCATAAGAGTTCTAAAATAATCATAAAACTTGTGATCACTTGTTTTCAGTGCCTTGTAGTTCCTTATGAAATGACTTCCATCATGATTCATAATAGAAAGATATGGATTTATCCAATATTTTCTTTTCCTTTGATTTTTCTTCATGTTTCTTCTTATAAGTAACAAGAGCAGAATACGTGTTATGGGATCCATGTCGAATTGCAGACTGATCGCAAAAATGTTTGGAGAAGTATGTGAAGGTACGGCGTCGTGGTACAACGTGACACTGCACCTTGCATCTACTCCACACGGCACCGCAACGTTAAACTGCACGTCGCGACAACGTGGATTTGCCCGGCGCCGCGTCGTACCTAATTTCGGACGGTGCGATAACGTGCAATGCCACGACGCCGCGCCGTAATTTCCCACGGTGCCATAACGTGCAATACCCCGACGCCGCGCCGTTTTACGTTTACGACGCCGCACCGTGGTCATGGGGCTGGGCCCTAAGGCCATCTTCTCGTGTGCTCTTTGTATTGCAAGTAATTTTTCAACACACTTGCTCGTAATGTAGGTATTATTACACCTCTTTTAGGCTCATAATCCAAGATATTAAAGACACGTGCTTTTTCATTACGTTATCGTCTTTGTGCGGTAATAATATAACCCGACCAATAATGTTTGCACACAATTGCAAGGATTATGTCATGTAGAAATGTAGATGAAGCACTCAAATTTAGTTTTTTCTTAATCGATCAAGAGTTGTCATGTGGCAGTAATAGTCGGAATCCAGAAGATTATTCCAAAATAATATAATTTTCAACACACTTGCTCGTAACGTAGGTATTATTGAACCGCTTTAAGGATCATAATCCTAGATATTAAACACCCGTGCCTTTTGCCATTACGTTATGGTCCTAGTGCGGTAATAACTTAACCCGACCAAGTATGTTTGCAAACATTTGCAAGGATTAAATAAAGTCGATAAATCATTCGAATTAAGCCAGGTTATGTTTATTTTTGAGTAAAGAGTTGTTGGCTGATTTTTTTTTTCTATTGGCTGATTTTCGATAGAGTTCCTGCCTTGGAAATTTGCGCACGGTTAAGAATAGGCTACTTGACCCATTTTTAAAGTTTGTCGTATATTATTAATCAATATCAGATTACCGGAAAAAAAATATAAATATATTTTTTCAAGACCTAGAAAACCACAAAATAATAACTTAAAATTTTAACTTTCGTTACCGCGCGAAAACGATACTAGCCATGTTAATGCTTAGATTATCTGCGGTTTGACGTCACTCAAACCGAAAACAAACATTTGACATGTCACTTATGTTATGTCAATGTCACAGCAAAGCTACATGCCTACATGTCCATAGCGAACTTCACTCGTATAAGATTCGACATGAAGTTAGTTTAAGATCCTATGACGTCACATTATGGCCGACACCGTTTTCAGAGTACGAAATTAAAATATAATAAAACAAATTGTTCAATAAAAAATATGTACCCATCAAACACTTTCAATACACCGTAATCGAAAAATATTGATCTTTTCAATAAATACTACAGAAAAGAATAATTTTTTGCACTTAATTTTTATATGAGTCAAGTAGCCTATTCCTTAGGTATGCGCGAATGTTTGTTGCCTTTATTATGTTGTGTTTTCTGTTATTACTTTTATGTAAATTGCGAACTTCAAATAATGAACAAGAATAAAATAAAAAGGTTGAACCTAAGTAAGTAGTAATTACCTAGTAACAAAGGTTAGTAAAAGTGTTAGGTACTAAAAGTCAATTATTCTCGCAAGTGTGTTGAAAATCGTCGTATGAAACTCGTATGCATTGATCAATACACTCTCTGCTATATGTTATCCGGTATGTATATATATTCGGCCAGCAAGACCTTTACTTCCCGGCTTTTGCAGTAATGTAGGTACTATTTCGTAAATAAATAAATAAACTATTTAAATCGTGCCAAAATCAAGTAGGTAATATTATTAATGTTATTGCAATTTTATTTTATGATAATTGTTAATGATTCGTAGATTTTTTTTACATTGGCTGTTTGTAGATAGGGTTGCTGCCTTGGACATTTGCGTGCGGCTAAAAATTCCTCAGGCATAAAGGTATAAGGTATAACACATAGAGAAGTAATTTCATACAACGAACCTGTTAAAATTGAAGCCGAAACTTGATTGATGTGTGCGTGCGACCCTCGTGCTTACACGCGGCGACACGCACACAGATAAACAAATAATGTTGCCAGTATTATTGCCAGAAATCCGTCCGCTTCAAAAGTAGAGGGTTTTTTTATTGTGGTTCGAGGCATTTATTTTTAGTAACTGTCTTTAATTTTAAATTTGAATTTATAAGAAGAAAGCTGATTAATGTTCCACACAACCCTTTTTTACAATAGAAATTAGTAATACATATAATTGATCTTTTATTACTGTTATTAGTAAATTTATATGTATGTGCGATAAGCTCAGTAACAGATCTAACCAGCAAGCGGTCACAGTAACAATAGTAAATAGGTAAGAAACATGGTTTTACGTTAGACATTAACACCGACTAGACATGTCCGCCGCGCCGCCGCGCCGCCGCCGCCGATGATTTTTCCACGCCGCCGCCGCCGATGAATATGACCGGCGTGAAATCGGCGTGTCAAAAATTTTGATTCGTTTTTCAATTGTAATAATTAATCCCCAGTAAATGAAAAGGTTTACCATTTGATCGCGCACTTAGTTTTCATAATAACAGAATGACTTCAAAATGCGTCGTCAACCACATGCCTCCTCGTTCATTCATGCAGTGATGACGAGCCATTTACAGCCGCTTTTATCTGGTCAGTCCACCTCATAGGCGATCTTCCTCGTGTCCTGGTTCCCTCAATTTTTCCCTGGACAGTCGAAGACAAAATAAGGGGTATACAAAAAGTCCAAAAATATGTCCCAGTGCACTCTAATTCTGTGTAATAAGAACGTCGTAACATATTTATGAACGGATTCTTTCGATACTTATTTTTGCACTTGACTGGACCACAAGTCGCTCAATAGCCACCTCTCCTCGGCGGCATACGTGACCAAAAAAGTGAGGATACGAGACTGAAATAAAGATGATAAACGCTGTTTGATGCCTAGTTCTCGAAGTATAGACTCGTTTGTACGGAATTCAGTCCATGATACTCCGAGCATTCTTTTCCAGCACCACATCTATAGGGCGTCTATCTTCTTCTTCTCTACTTCCCGCAGGGTCCAGGTTTCTGCGGCGTACAAAAATATGGGGAATATAAGTGCCCGAACTAGCCGATTTTTTGTGGCTCTGTATATGTTACGATTCTTCCATTTTCCTCAACTTATCCATTGCAGACCTAAAAATTGCCATACGCCTCTTC
This sequence comes from Thaumatotibia leucotreta, assembly GCA_025490895.1. Taxonomy (NCBI): domain Eukaryota; kingdom Metazoa; phylum Arthropoda; class Insecta; order Lepidoptera; family Tortricidae; genus Thaumatotibia; species Thaumatotibia leucotreta. The sequence continues at coordinate 12,251 of JALPQI010007530.1, read as the reverse complement.
ACTTCATCGATACATCCTCCGTTGTTCGTAATTAAAGGCCCCAGATAAATGTACGACTGCACCACATCACAAATAGCAATTTGAATAATTTCTGAAGAATTGTTATTCATGCGGTCGACATCATAATTTTTGTTTTATTCCTGTTTATCGCGCTCCATCTTGCCGAGAGGTTCTACCATATGCTGGATACTGGTGGCGAACAATGTGGTATCATCTACATATCGCAGGTTGGAGATCTTGAAGCCCCCGATAGAGATGCCATCTGTCCAGTCTTCAAGTGTAATCCTCATTATGAGCTCTGTGTACACGTTGAACAACAGTGGAGATATAATGCATCTCTGGCGGACTCCTGCATTGGGGTGGAAGTGAGCAGACAAAACCTCACCTGCACGCACCGAGGCAGTGCCATCCTCATACAGCCTTCGTAGGAGGTGTGCCAGGTGTTTTGGAACTCCCATCGCCGTTATCGTTTCCCAGAGCCTGGGCCATTTGACAGAATTGAACACTTTAGAGTAGTCCACAAAGCATATGTAGGCGGCCTTGTGGAACTCTCTGGCTTTCTCCACAATTTGTCGAACTGTCAATATTTGCTCCCGGGTACCCCTCCCTTTAACAAAACCAGCTTGTTCAGGAACAATTTAACAACAGTATACAGTTTTGAAAATAAACCTGCAATATTTGTGAACCCACAAGCAATAAACATTTTTCACGCTATGCCAAAGCAAGCTAACAAAGTCGAAACGGGAAGGTGCCTGCATAACGTCCACAAAAACATGTTTTCGCTGAGTTCGAAAGGTTCTATGGACAGTTCCAGCCGTACGGCCATAAAGCCCATTGAGAGCTTAGTAGGAGATTGACCTTACACCGAAGATATCACGGACATAAATCTGTGCAACATTAAAATGGCCGTGAAGCAGCTTAAGACCAACAAGGTGCCGGGCGAAAACGGAATAACGGAACTTCTATGAGCGAGTGTGACACCGGTATTTTACGTCGTCCAGAAGCTCTTGAATTTGAGCTAGCAATTTTCAGAGAGAAAACGTCTGACACATGGAACAGAAGCAAATTGGTGTTGTTCTTCAAAAAACGTAATATTAATTAAACCCTTTGGGAAAATTACAGATCCGTCACGTTCCTGAGCCAAGTTTTTAAATTGTTTTAAAGGGTCATCAGACTGTGTGTGTATGTGTGGAATACGGACTTAATGTTTTTAGCCTCCAGAATAAGCCGGATTCCAAGGAAGCTATAGCGAAGACCCATAATTCGCATCCATATGCTGCAGCAAATTATACAAAAGACGGAAGTGTATAATTTGATAATTTCCAATTATGCTTAGCGATTGTTGACTAAGAAAAGCCTTCAGTTTAGTGGAAATGTAAGCAGTGATGACATATATAGTGACATTTATATAGTAACGCCACAATGTTAATCCGAATACAGAAGCTGATCATTAACACGATTCCGTTGCGAAGACACGTAACACAGACATTATTTCTCTGAAACTCTTTACTGCCGCAATGGAAGACGCCTTCAAGTTTCTGGGATACATCAAACAGCGAATACATGACTCACCTTCGGATTGCCGACGACATGGTAGTCATGCCAAGCTAATGGAAGAACTCAGCATGAGCCTCGATGACCTCTAACGGGGCTCCTAATGAGTGAGTACAAAAATGAACATGGACATGATGAGCAAGACGAAACTTATGCCAAATGCCAATATTGTACTCATCCACATCACTTTTAAAAACTCTTTTCTCTCAAACTTGCAATGAAATGTTGGCATTACGTACGTCAAATCAAACCAGGAAGTACAATCTCGCTGGTTCGATGATTGAACTTGATATGTAAAGGAAAAACGAATGCCAATGTCACCGGGTAAAAGATTATCTCAAATAGTTAAAAAATATATTTGACGTACCTTTAAGTCGTTTATTTTTTATTTGTTTCGTTTTTTGGCTTAATTTGTTTGTGTTCTGTGAAAATCACTTTCGATTTTTTATTTCATTGCAAGTTTGAGAAAAGCGCTATACAAATCTCGGCGAGAAACAAGGTTACAGGCCAAGTAGATCTATCTGGCCGAAGGAACTGGCCTACTACCGCGAAAATCGAAGCTCGTAAATTGCGAGGATTTTTCTCCGTCACTCCAACGAAGGCGTCATTAGAGTGAAAGAGACAAATCCTCGAAATTTATGAATTTCGTTTTTGCGGTAGGGCCGCCGATACTTCGTGTCCCGTCCTCTATAGTAATGTACTATTACTCAAAGTTGTTTACTTGCACGCCTACGTGGGACAAGTAGTCCAATTAAGTAACTTCGAAAGATATGTCAACAGACCGAATTCAACTCGCTTGGGCAGCGTTTGGGAAACTATGCAATTTATTTTATTATGTAATGTATCTATTTTGCTTCAATAACCTTTTTTCATTTTTTTTCGTCTGACGTACCGCATTGTCATAAGAGGAAATTCAGTATTGAGTTACGACGCTGAAACGTGGTCCTTTACTTTCGACCACATCCCAAAACGCAAAGTCGCCTTACGAGCTATCTACAGCCTATGTTCGGAGTATCTCTACTTTATCCTATCTGAAATGTTGAGATCAGGTCCGGAGACGATCTTAAGTCACCGACATAGCCCTCCAGATTAGCAGCAAGCTGAAGTGGCAATAGGCAGGCTATATTGATAGAAGCTCACGGTCTGAAAAACGGAGCATTATCGTCCGCCCACAAGATGGACCAACAACCTTATGGTGATTGCCGGGAGTCGCTGGATGCAGGTCGCTCCTAACCAGTGTTAATGGAGGTTTAAAGGACCTAGGACCTAGGAGGCCTATATTTAGCAATAGACGTCTTATCTTATGGCTGAATTAATTATAATGATAATTTGAAGTATTTTCGATGTTTTATGGTGAAGTGCATACTTCAATTACTGAAATATAGTACGTTTAGGTCACATTTCTGAGTGACAGCTATGTTTCAAATTCAGTCGAGGTCACGCCGATTTCACGCCGATCACGCCGCCGCCGCCGGTCAAAAAACCATCGGACGCCGCCGCCGACGATTTTGCCATCGGCGCACACCTCTAACACCGACTGATAAGGTTATCTATCTGCTGTTTCTCATCAAGTGCAAATCTGAAACTAACATTATATTAGACAAAAAACTAATCTTAAATAAAACTCGACGAATATGTAAATAGAGATTACAAATAACGATACCCTATGAAATGTAGAAAATTTCGTACATAATTATCTAATTGTTATGCACTAATTGGGGAGATTTTTTTTGTTACACTGGCAACATTTTCGAGTAATGGCGCCTGAATTTCTTTATGATTTTTTCGTTTACTATTACGTAAAAATAACAAATTAATCTTAATAGTTACGAGTGGAATGTGATACTAGCATGTGTGTTTGGGTCTGTTGATCTGTGGGAAAACTAGAACAGTGCGCGCACGACCATTTTTTCGTCATAATATAATTAAAAGCGGGAGTTGTGTCAACAATGACTGATCCGTGAGCACTGACACCCCCCCCCCCTGTCAGTCAGAACAATGTTCAGGATTGGAGTGGCTTCACTGTAGTGGCCGCGACACTCCATCTAGGCCTAATAAATCTATGTCCTCAGGTATGCGCGCGCCGTATTAGGGCCCGGCCCCATGACCATGGTGCGGCGCCGTAAACGTAAAACGGCGCGGCGTCGTGGCATTTCACGTTATCGCACCGTGGGAAATTACGGCGCGGCGTCGTGGCATTCCACGTTGTTGCACCGTGCGAAATTACGACGCGGCGCCGGGCAAATCCACGTTGTCGCGACGGGCAGTTTAACGTTGCGGTGCCGTGTGGAGTAGATGCATTACGTGTTGCTTTTTTAAACGAAGTGATATTTTCCATAAGAGAAAATAATCATAAAACTTGTGATCACTTGTTTTCAGTGCCTTGTACTTCCTTATGAAATGACTTCCATCATGATTCATAATAGAAAGATATGGATTTATCCAATATTTTCTTTTCCTTTGATTTTTCTTCAACGATTAATGGCTCTGTCTACTAACTATTTATATTTGCCAAGGAAGATTAGGGTTTTTGCTTATAAAGTACCTAAACTATTTGTAAGAACACGGTTAGGGTGCATTCAGATATTTGTGACAACTTCCTCAGCTCCGACATATCTGATGGCAACTCTGCAATAAAATAAAATAAATATTTGTTCTATGATGTGATATTTTTAAGTTAGAACATAATACCTCTATTAAATACATTATTATAATAAAACTGTTGTTTTGTAAATATGTAAAGAAACCTGGGGACGACCGATTATTCCTTTTTAGGGCTCCGTAGTAAACTAGGAACCCTTATAGTTTCGCTTTTTCCGTCTGTCTGTCCGCAGCTTAGCTCAGTTACCGTTAGTACAGTCAGCATCACATAGTTGGTAGCATCCAACTTATTCATAAACTTCGGTACACAATAGAATTTATATGGTGTACATACCTAACTATTTGACCACTTTGGATGCTACCAACTATATGATGGTGACTGTAATCCTCAAAACGCACAACAAAGTTTTTCTTTTGACTCCCGCTATTTCCCACCATTTTTTTAAAGCAACGCCATGGCAATTCAGCCAAAAGCCAGATTTAAAACAGGACATAAGAAAAAAGATATAAAAAATATTTCCCCTTTGTGTCCGTTATGGTCAGACAACTACAGAACCCTACACTGAGCATGGCCCGACATGCTCTTGGCCGGTTTTTTTTAGTTTAGGCAAATGTTTTTATTAGGTACAGTCAATAAGAAAATTGGTCTGCCGCTTATCAACTCTATTGGTCAAGTAATACAGACGAAAAGTGGTAGACCACTTTCTTGGTTGACCCAGGGCTAGAAACCGGTTTTTAATATTTCTGGCATATCTCCTTGAAGACTCCTAATTATTTTGTTATTACGTATATTAAATCAGGCCCCAATACCACAAAACTTTACAAGCGTACAATTCTACAAAATTGTATAAACTCCCATACAAACAGTTGACAATTTTGTAGAATTGTACGCTGGTATAGGGCACAGGTATTTTTAGGTTTAATACATTTTACACCTTCATGACATTGACAATAAAGTGGAAATGTTTACATATTTTGCTGCTCATATATTCATGAATAATCTATTGAGAAGGGTGGGGAATCTATAGCATTAGAAATCTGTAGTACTGCATATTAGGAATCAGTGTTATTGGGAATCTGTTGTGTTGAAAATTTGTAGTATTGGCAATTTGTAGTATTGGAAATTTGTAGTATTGGGAATCTGTAGTATTGGGAATTTGTAGTATTGGGAGTCTGTAGATTTGGAATTTCGTAGTATTGGTAATCTGTAGTATTGGGAATTTGTAGTATTGAGAATTTGTAGTATTGGGAGTCTGTAGATTTGGAATTTTGTAGTATTGGTAATCTGTAGTATTGGGAATTTGTAGTATTGAGAATTTGTAGTATTGGGAATTTGTAGTATCGGAATTCTGTAGATTTGGAATTCTATAGAATTGGGAATCTGTTGACATGTTTATAATTCGTCCCAAGCCTACTTATAAGTAACAAGAGCAGAATACGTGTTATGGGATCCATGTCGAATTGCAGATTGATCGCAAAAATGTTTGGAGAAGTATGAGAAGGTACGCCGTCGTGGTACAACGTGACACCGCACCTTGCATCTACTCCACACAGCACCGCAACGTTAAACTGCCCGTCGCGACAACGTGGATTTGCCCGGCGCCGCGTCGTAATTTCGCACGGTGCAACAACGTGGAATGCCACGACGCCGCGCCGTAATTTCCCACGGTGCGATAACGTGCAATGCCACGACGCCGCGCCGTTTTACGTTTACGGCGCCGCACCGTGGTCATGGGGCCGGGCCCTTATACTCGCGCGCGGAGTGAATTGAATTTTTAAATGTTAGTTGTGTTTTCTGTTATTACTCTTACGAGTATGTAAATCGTGTTCTTCAAGTTATGAACAAGAATAAAATAAAAAGGTTACAACAAAGTTTCGTAAAAGTGATACTAAAAGTCAGTTATACTTCGCAAGTGTGTTGAAAAAAGTTGTATGAAACTCGTGTGAATTGATCATTAATTCATTATACTCTTTGCTATCTTGCATCTTACGTGGCCTTGCTTAAAGATAACGCGCAAAATACCGCGTCGAGTGCAATCAAGTGTTTAGTTGCCGATTTCTAAGAATGACAGTTATATGTAGATTAATCCTTATTAATATGAGGGTAAGACTCACCATTTTGCCGATAGTATTTATGCCGATAGTGTTTAGAAATGAGCCTTATATAATATATAAGCCTTATATAATATGTTCGTTCTTAGAAATCGGCAACTATAATGATCATCTTAGCACACTCGTATCATAATATTCCATTTTAATAGGTCTTTTTATTTAAGTACCTACTTTAATTAGACCTCCTTGATATTACCAATAAAGCTACAGAAGCCTCGAATTACCGTAAAATGTTTACTGTAAATCGAAGCAATCGCCAGCCTAGTTGAATTTGTTTCTCTCGTCCAGATGAAATCAAAGTAGACTTAATAAGGGTCTTTCTAAACAAGCCATTTTTACCACAGCCATTTTTTTCTAATCAGATATCTGCCAAACTATGACATTCAAAAGAGTATGGGATACCAGTTCACCTCTAATATGGGATAAGTGGGAAGTGGATAAAACTGTATGGATTATTCAAGACCTACCGCCGGAAGATGATGAACGTGCTGTTCAGCTTATGATGGATCAATTTTGTCCTGATGAAAGATTATGCTCCACACTCGGTAAGATTTTCTTAGTGATAACAGTTTCATCCTTTTTTAAATTCAATAAAACAATAACGCGAATGATATTATTTAATTTTTAATATAGCTTAACATATATTAAGTAGAAAAAAATACCAAGTTCCCGAACGCCGAATGCGGTATTAGAACCCACGTCATCAGCTTTCGCGGCTGATGCTTAATATCCACTTGGCCGCTTTATTTTTATAGGCATTCACAAAGATCCAGATGCTTTAGAGAAGATTGGCGATTTTTGGCGAGATTGTGTATCTCAACGTATGAGCCTGGCTTGCTACAAAATAGTTGATAACAACAGATTTTTGGTGGCGTTAAACATTTGTGTAGTAAAATGTGTCGACGATGAAGAACCGAAACTAGAACCGGTGGGTATATAGGGTAATTTTATTATTTTCTATCAATATCATCGTCAGCCTAACATCTCCTATTTACTATGCAATTATGCATGCATTAGGAAATAAATGCCCATAATCGCCTTGCTGGGCAAGCGGCATGGCGATCGCAATAGTGTCTGTACTATGACAATGCTATGTATTTTTATTATTAGGTCATTACCTATGAAATTGGCGTTTAGTATGGAGAATTTTCTGAAAAATCTATTTTCCATACAATGAATTTTGTGTAGGTATATTTTTTTGATGTCATAATCAACATAAACCAAATTTTGCTGGTAATATTAGGCACTTTTAAGGCGTGTTTTGAATATCTCTATTTCTGAAAATAAGTTACTAAGTATCATACATTTATACCTAAGTATTTCAAACATATGGCCATATTAGGTACTTATGGGATGTTGCATTTGAATTGTTTTATCTTTTTTCTAGATGGAAAATAGCAAATTCAGTGATCTTCTAAAAACGATTACTTACCTAAAATCAAAACATAACGCTTTTAAAAATTTGGGAGTCGACAAATACTTGAACGGCCTCGGGTTGCTCGTAATACGGAAGAACAGAGGGCACAAAATCGGCAAAAAACTACTGGCTGCGAGGTAAGTAACAATCGGCACTCCGCAGGCCTCGCATATAAATTAAACAGTGTTACTCATACATACTTATTATATTATTAGGTTACATATTACCCTCGCGATCGCCCTACCGCGAACTACGAAATCCGCAAATTGCGGGGATTTTTCGTGAGCGTCAGGATGGCGGGGGGGCCTGAGGGAATAGAATGAAATATATACAGATATTTGGTACCTTTTGTGTACCTTTGTGTACCTCTAATAAAAAAACTTGTACCTGTCCTGGAAAAGAAATATCTTGAAATCTAGGTCCATCCGTCCACCTGACATCAGAATGGCGGGTGGACCTTTGGAAAATATAAAAATCTCACATTATATTTTATGATTTGTATACAATAATTTGGTACCTGCAAAAATAACCATTTATTTAGAAATATATTTCAAATTGACAAAATAAATGGGAAAATATGTTCCACCTCTAGTACGCCATCCTGATTCTCACGATTTTTCTCTATTACTCTACTGCCCTTTATGAGCAGCTCACCAAATTCGCAATTCACCACATGCTCAGTTCATCAAATTCTCATTTGACCATGTTCGCAGCTGATCATTTTGGCATCTCATCACTATCGCAACTCACCATATTCGCATCTCACCATGCTCACAGCTGAACACATTCTCATCTCATCACGTCCACATTTCACCAAAATCTCACCTGACCATTTTCTCAGCTCCACATACTATTATTTAACCATGTTCTCAGCTAAGCACTTTCTCATCTCGCCATGCTCTCAGTTCACATCATTCTCATAAATGTACAGTCAGTGTCATGAACATCTTCAGACTTGAACTGATTAGCGATGTGTTGAACATGTGTGATAATAATTAGGATAGTGAAATAGAAATGAGGGAAAAAACAATGTGTTTAATTTGTTTATTTCAACATTTAAGTTATTATTATTAACTAGTATACATTGTCGTATATTGTGGTTGCACTGTGTCATGACTCGTGGCTTGGAAGGGCCCTTACGGGTTCTTCAATACGGTTCAATTTAGACACCGTTCCGTTTGCGCTGACGCACATATTATTAAGTTGCCCATTTAGGTTTTTTTTTGTTTTAAATTATTGAATTAAGGAGACTGTAAGTCTGCTATTGTAATAGTTTATAATGTATCAAATGTAACCACATGTGACTGATTGTTTCTGAATAAATAAAATAAAATAAATAAAATATTCCAACCACTTAATAAACAATAAGCACGAAATTCGGTGAATGAGGTGGGATGAAATGCTAGTTGGTTCCATTGGTTGCTAAAGCATTTGCTATTTCGGATACCATAGTGGATTTTTCAGCATCAAATAAATGTCCAAGATCGTGTGCGGCGCCAACAAAATTAGTGCCGTTATCATTATCACTCCAGACGTCGGTGCATCGGCCGCGTCGTGCAACGAATCTTTTGAAAGCTGCTAAAAAGCCTTGTGAGGTAAGATCGGTTACTGGTTCGAGGTGGATCGCTCGTGTTGCCATGCAAACAAAGAGACAAATATATCCCTTGTGTGCATGGTGGCCTCTACCCTTAGAAGTGCGAATACTAATGGGACCTGCGTAGTCTACTCCACTATGGCAAAATGGCCGGGTGACTGTTCCTCTTACCGGTGGTAGTTGTCCCATCAGTTGATGTTTTGTGGTTACAGCATAACGTATGCAAGTTATACATCGCCGAACATAAGCACTGACAATATGTTTACCACTCACAATCCAGTATTGAGATCTTAAATAGTTAAGCATTAATGGAGGTGAACCATGTAATGTGTTTTGATGAGCATCTGCCACGACCAAGTCAGTGAAGTGCTACTTCTGAGGCAAAATTATGGGATGTTTGATTTCCTCGCTCAGCTGTGCGTGTTGAAGCCTTCCGCCTACACGCAGGATTTGTTTTTCATCGATGTATGGACTCACCGAGATAATTTTGCTTTTTAGGGTTCCGTAGCCAAAATGGCAAAAACGGAACCCTTATAGATTCGTCATGTCCGTCTGTCCGTCTGTCCGTCTGTCACAGCCAATTTACTCGGAAACTATAAATGCTACAGTAACGAAATTTGGTAAGGATATGTGTTGTATGAACCGCTACAGGAATGTGATACTAAATTGTAAAAAAAACCATTGGGGTGGGGGCCCTCCATACATGTAACTGAGGGATAGAATTTTTTTTTTAGTTGTACATAAGCGTGTGGGGTATTAATAGAAAGGTCTTTGAAAATGATATGAAGGTTTATACATCACATTTTTATTTAAGCACATCGTTTTCGAGATATCAGGACTCAAAGTCTGAAAAATGTGTCCCCCCCCCCTCTATTTTTTAAACTACGCGATATAAAATTCTGAAAAAAATATATGTTATGCACATTAATAAACTCTATCAACGATTTTTGGTTTGATAAAATTATCTCCTATAGTTTTTGAGGTAGGTTGACTTAACTGTATTTTTTTAATAATAAATTGATAATGGTACGGAACCCTTTGCGCGCGAGTCCGACTCGCACTTGGCCGGTTTTTTGTTTATAGGTTTATTGTTTTTTAGATTAGCTATTTCTTCGTTAAAATGTTCTAGCTGAACTATTTTAACACATGATATCAAGCTACCTTGTAGCTTTTAACGTGATATCCATTTATTGAGTTTTTGTTTTTTGCACAATTTGGCAAATCGTTTGCATAAAGCTATAACACGTATGAGTTTGGTCAAGCTCGAAAACCTTGACATGACTTCCTTCTCCAGTATTATCTAAATTGCTTCGGTAAGTTAACCACTCCTTAAGTAATTGAGGTGGGACTTCATCGTCCCATTCAATACCAGAAAGCCACAGTTTCCGAATTAATATTTTAGCGGATATGATTACTAGCGCGAGCCACCCAAGCGGATCAAACAATCGCGCTATATCGTATATCACACTTCTTTTAGTTATAGGTGTCTTGGGTGGAGGAAGCTGTACCGAATATTCGAATTCATCGCTGTTCCTGCTCCAGGTGAGGCCCAAAATCTTCATTACTATGTCTGTCTGCAAGTCTATGTTTTCTACATTTTCTTCTTTTTCGCTATTATCTCCTTCATCAACTTTTCGTTATTTCTCGTCCGCTTTTGCAACTCAAATCCTCCTTTGGCTAGTAACTAGTTTAACTCATGATACACTTGCTTTCCTTCTTCTACAGTGTAGCATCCTGTCAGCAGATCCTCCACGTAGAAGTGGTGCAGTACCCTCTCAGCAGCCAACGGGAAATTCTTTCCTTCGTCATACGCAACTTGGTGCAACGCACGGATTGCGAGATACGGCGCCGACGCCGTACCAAATGTGACTCTCAGCAATCTGTAGTGTTCGATTGGTTCTTCTGAATTTGACCGCCACAAGATTCGCTGAAAGTCTGCGTCTTCGTCGGAGACCTTTATTTGCCGATACATTTTTACTACATCGGCCACGAGGCAAATTGGGTATTTGCGCCAGCTGAGGATGATGTGACATAAGTCAGCCTGCAATTTTGGACCCACCAGTAAGTCTTGATTTAACGATACTCCGTTCGTCCCAGGGCACGATGCGTCAAAGACAACTCTCAATTTAGAGGTTGTTTTATCCTCGCGCACAACGGCAGGGTGAGGTAAATATACTGCGTCAATGTGCTGTTGGTCATTCGGCACCTTCTCCATGTGACCCAGTTTGAGATATTCTTCGATTACCTCAGAGTATCGCGATTTGAACTGAGGATCTCTTGCAAATTTTCGTTCCAGTTGCAAAAAACGCTTGGTGGCAATAACTTCTGAATCTCCGTACTTGCAGTTAAAATCTGTGTCGCGAAACGGAAGTTTAACTATGTACCGACCATCGTTGTCTCTTTTGGTTGTAGCCTCAAATATTTCCTGACATCGTTTTTCATATCCATGGACGTTGCAGGGACATCGGCCTCAAGCTCCCAAAACTTCTTTAACATTTCATTTTCACCGAGGTGAATGTGATTGACGCTGATTCTGTTTTTTACAACGGGAGAGGTTTGATCCAACCCAGAGAGGTTTTTTGAGCCACTGGAGCTCCAGGTGGTCCCTTGATTAATCCTTCTTCTAGGATTTTAGCATAAATATCAGCGCCAAGAAGTAAGTCTATTTTATCAGGCTTGTCAAAGCCTGGATCTGCTAACTTGATATTTGTGAATTCTGACCAAAGCTCGACAAAGACTCTTTTTTCGGGCAACAGCTTGGTTAGCTTGCTCAACACATAAGCATTAACATCCAACTCGTACTTCGGGTCCTGAAGTGATTGAATTCTCGTCACCTTCTAGGCCCGAAATTGTGCTTTTGTGTGGTATCTTCTTGAGTCCCAATAACTGTACTGCAGACTCTGAAATTACTGATGCCTCGGATCCCTGATCAAGTAAGCACCTAAGAATTATACCTGTTCCAGATTTCGATTG